>JAQFZJ010000794.1:0-16764 GCA_034695645.1 Folsomia fimetaria
TGTCTTAATTAATTCCTAATTTAATTACACATTATTATAAGTTGGATAAGGGATAGGTAGTTTAGGTGGTGGGGGTGGATAATCACTTATCGATCTCAACCCAATAGTACTCGTATGCATCCAATTTTCCTTATGCTTAAGCAAATTTTGTTCTACCTCCCATTCAGACATGGTTCTTGATCCTGGAAGTGGTTCTTTCGCCACGGTATGCGCCAAACTTTGCAATTCGCCCACTTTGATACTGCCACCGTCATGAATATCTTTATGCACTTGGTACATAAGCCTTAAATAGTTTTGAATTTCTACCAGCCCGAGTGGCACAATTGGTTTCATCCCTGCCCCAGACATGTAGCCTTCAAGGGGTCGGTCAAACACATTTTCGACATCTTGAAGTCCTTCAAATTCGAATTTCGTACTGGCCAGGACATTAGGGTCGTCCAAGGTGGGGTAGATTATGGTCCCATTTGCATAGTTGACTGCTCTCTCCTCATCAAAACCGTAGGGTGTGGTTGTGTTCTTCTTTTTCGTAAATGTTTCCAGATGGACTAGAACGAAGGGTGGTTCTTTCGCTGGACCGGTGCCACGCTTGCCGGCCGCGTATGTATTAATTATCCTGTTCCGTTCCGCCAAAGCTTTCGCTAGCTGCGACACCATGTCGAACTGATTTAATCCGTCGTCACGATCCTCATATTTGTAATGGCTATTCATTGATACGTCGGGTTGGAGGATGTAATTCTGACTAATGATGACCCCAACGTCGCTATCCTTAAGTTTTATGGGTCGTTTGGAAGGTGTTTGCCAATCATCAACTGTAATTGTGACGGGTCGGATGCCCCCCAATTTGTACATGTCCCTTCCAAAAGATCCTAAACTGATATCATTTTGTGGTACTCTTTGCCTTTCCGGAAGTCCGGGGTATTTCATCATGATAATGGTTCGTTCTCCGTATGGTGTATAGGAACCTCGGGGTGGGAGGGCGGCCTTCATTTCTTCCACTTTCTCCAGTCTGGATAAAACGTTGGCGAAACTTGCGCGACGCGCGGCTTCAGCAGCGACGATGGGAGATACTTTGGATTCGGAGGTGTAAATTGTGGAGGAGGATGATTCGACATCGGTTGTGGGAGGTTTATCATTATTGCTTATGGAGGATCCTGGTTTGGTGTAGTGGGTAGATGACATGGCTCTCGTTAAATCCCCTAACGATGGCAATTTTGGGAACTTTGGTAAATATGAAGACAGCGAAGAGAGAAAGTTGTCTGCTCTGGAATTTGGAGAATTTTGGAAGGAGTGGTTTTCGATAGGTGGGAATTTTTGTACAGTTTGGGATAATGATGACCCTTTGGTGTAGTGGGGACTTTGCACTTGGCTTTGTTTCATGAAGGGATTCATTGGAAGGGGGATGTTGCTTCTGAATGTTTGTGGTTTTCCAGTATCCACCATGATGGGTAGTGTTTGTTGTATGTTATGATTATTATTATTATTACTGGAGAAAGTTTGTTGTTTTAAAGGAGATGTCCACGTGGAAGGGGGCGGTATCAACATTTCCTCGTCTGGAGTGTAATCATTATCGTAGCGAGAGTTGTATTCTTCGGAAATGATGGGGATGGCAAAAGACGATTTTCCTAGCAAAGCGGAAGTTGATGCTAAATCCTTATTTTTCTTAGTATTTCGACCCTTCTTTCTTCTTAGCATGTAGATTTTTCCGGAAGAAGAGGATGAGGATGATAATGCGGGTGCTGGTGCTATATTTCAGTCCGAAAATTAATTAAGTTCGCCGAAAAATATGCATAAAAATCAATAAATAGATTTAGATTTCTCACCAACGCCACCAGTAACAGACACCACTCGACCTCGACTCCCATCATAATGTGTACCAATAACGGAATGTTGTGGTTTAGCATGTCCATAAACTATTAGAATGGAAAGTGCTATACTAATCAGAAAACCGGAAGTGGTTATGGACCCCATATTCCAAATGAGGTACGGAAATTAATTGATATTACGCTCCACTAATAATTGGCAAGGAAAACACGCGTTCATCAAGTAAATGACTTGTGACTACTGTGAAGACAAGACAGCATGACGATAGGTCTTTGATTTCTGTGGGGTTGGTGGTAGGTGTTTATTAAAATTGAAAGTAAGAGTGGCCAAGAGAGTAAGAAAGAGCGATTTGAAAGACTTATTTGAAAAAAATGAAACTCAGATCAAACCAGTTATTACAAAATTCAAATATGAAATAGCAATACGTTAACAAGTACGTATGACTTCAGATTAGAGTCGGTATGACTTGTTGTTATTTGTTAAATGTATAACATTGTATGACTCCGTAGATAGCAATGTCTTATAAGGCAATGACTTACAAAGCAATGTGTCGTCAACATAGGATAAGGCGCAATGAGACGGTTAAGCGATTAGTGACACACATTTTTAAAACGCCAAGCCACAATACTGGTCGGACGTGCTTTCACTCTCATTGATTGAACATTGAACTTGAGTTAATGGTAGAAACCGGATTTTACAGTGATATGGATGACCATTCACAACAATAAGTTGTGGTCTGGTCAATGATTAATAAGATTCTTATTTAAAAATTTGCAATGCAAAATCAATGGATTGAATGCAATAAGTACACTTGCATCTTTTTTTTGTGCAAATTAATTGATTGATTGATTGATATCGAAAGTGAAAAGGTTATTAAAAGTAAAACAATCAGGGTAAAATTTTATTTCAAGAATATAATAATAACCTTGAATAACAAGATGGATGTAATAACATAATATTTGCACGGAATGATGCATAACGAACCAGTTAAAAAGCGGCGAGATTAATGACACTAGGACACGATCTAATATCTAATATGCTACTGCGAAATAATAATGTAAGATAGGTTTGATTACTAAACTAAAACTAAACTTGTATGATATCACATTTGACATTGATTGTTGTGGTAAAGGAATTCTACTCTACTACACGAATAATGATAATGATTTAATATTTACGAACTACATATTATCCGGTATAACTGTGTCGATACTCATCTGGGATGATGTAACTACCATAAAATTTTAAAACGGTAGCAGTGATAAGCGCAGAGAGAGCAATGACGCCAATAGCTTTGAAATTAGAGCTGAAAATCCCATTTTGCTTCTTATTTCCTTCGATAAGAAGATCTGCATTGTTGGCGTCATTCTCATTGGCAGTATCTGGTTCTTCATCTTTGGCATCGTTTTCAGAAACTTTCTTCTTCCGCGTTCTTTTCTTTACTCCGGTGGATGGTGTTTCTTTCGGGGATTTGGGAATGTTGCAAATTCCGATTTGACATTCCAAAACTGTGCTGTTCTCTTCCATGAGAAAGCACTCGACATCTTTCTTGATGTGTTTACATTTGCAAGTGAGTTTCACCTTTCTCCGACATTTTTCAAGTTCCGGACAAATCCCAGAGTGACACAGGGTGAGACAACGATGTCCACAAGACAGTTTTTTGGGACATTGATTTTTGCAGGATTTCTCATATTCGGAAAGTATGGATTGTTTGTAGCATTGGACAAACATCTCATCAGATTTGCAGTGGCAGATAACCTTTGCGACCAGGTGACAGAATTGACAGGGTCCTTTATGACATCCAAGTTCACATTGATGTATGCATCCGGGAGGTCTGGGTTTTGAGCAGGGTTCAATACAAGTCCCGCAATCTGGAGTTAGTTCCTCGTGACAAGGTTTGGTACAGTTGTGTTCATTACAGCTTAGTATTTTGTCGCAGAGCTGGATACAACGGTTATCAATGGCGTGGCAGAGGACTTTGGTGGATCGATGTAGACGACATTTGGGTTCTACGAGTTGAACGCATTTCGGACAAGGTTTGCTGATTTCGCCCTTCACCTTGGTGGTGTGACACACGACGGGACATTGATGTCGACATGGGAGAGTTTTTCCACAAGGTATTCGACACTTGGGACAGTCGCCAAAGTGACATCGGTGGTGTTGGATTTTAGAATGGTCACATTTCGTTGGACGCCCGCAAGGTAGAAAGCAATCAGGAGGTTTACATTTTTTCTCGGATCCGCAAGGAACGGAACGGATTGTGGAACCACAGCGACATTTGACTTGTGCAGTCACTGGACAGGGGTAGCAGGGTCCTGAGTGGCAGATTGATTCGCATTTGTGATTTTTGCATGCTAATGTTTTTCCACATGGGTTCCTACACGGGGGACAATCGCCTGGGCAGCATTTCTTGTTGCAGGAGTGGATTTTGCAGTCCCGAAGCTTCCTACATTTTGTGGTGCAGGCGAATTCTTTCGAACATAGGACTTCCTTTTCGTATGCGCCGCATTTGCATTTCTTGAGGACATGCTGAAGACAAGACCCGCAACTACCTAGATGACATTTCTGGGAGCAGTAGTGATTTTCACAATCCAATGCTTTTTCGCATACGTCCTCACATGGTTTTCCAACTTCAATGTCCCCAATACATGGTGCTCTATCCTTTCCACAAGGACAAGTACGTTCACACGTTCCACAAGGATCTTCATGACAAGGGCGGGTGCAAATGTGAATGCCACAATCTAGTTGTTTTCCGCACAGTTTCCCACAAGTTAGTACAAATTCGGGAGCCCCTTTGCTATCCAGGGATGTCAGTTTCCAACAAGTTACGTCGATCGGAGAAGGGTCCGAACATTTGCAGGTTAGGGTTGTTGTAACTTCGCAAGGCGCGCAGGGTCCATCATGACAAGTGGTAGGGCAAGGATGAAACTTGCAGGGGAGCTGTTTGGAACAAGGTTTTCCACATGACCACGTTTTAGAAAAACATCGCAGCGTTTTTGGGCTGGATTGTCCACAATAGCAAGTGTTGGTAACTTGTTTTGGACAAGGTGGGCACGGCCCTGTGTTGAAAATCAATGGATAAATATATAATGCCGATCAACAATATAATTGGATAATGAAGATAATTTCTCTTGCATACCGGAATGACAAAGAAGCAAACAGTAATGACCACATTCTGGTGTTAACGGCTTTTCACACGTTTCTCCACAAGAATGAGGAGCATTCCAAGGATCTGCGGTGGGGTTCGCAACTTTGCCACAATAACATCGATATTTATCAGGAAATTGTGCCTCTGAATATTCATTGCGGCATTTAGGGCTGGAATAGAAATATTCACATAATGTCCTGCCATCGTCATCTCAAAATTTAACGCGTAAATAGTTTTATTATACCAGCAATAAACGATGGGAATGTTCCACCCCCTGTCCGCTGCTTTCTCCCTAATGTTCTCCATGCTGTCTCGAGCCCACCGTTGAATGCAAACCAAGTGCATACTACAGTAGCACGTTTGACATGACCAAATCTACAAAAACACGATTTATCGATCGTATTAACAATTATAAAGATAATCGATCACTTGAATTTTGAAACATGTTCAAATTACAGCTTCGTTCCGCCCAACATCTTCAATACAGATTAGGCAAATCCCAGCCTTTATATTTTCTCGCAAATGTTCCAAAGTTTTTCCAAGCAAATCGCTCCCTTCTTCGCATTCCGTATATTTCGAAGTTAGCGATTCTGTCAACAAATTAATTATAATTATGGCTATTGATTAATAATAGCCGTTTAAATTCAATTATCCTTTGCTCACGAATAATCCTCTCGCATTGTGATTCCTCCTCGTCCATTGACGTTGAATTTGACGAACCACCACTCCCACTTCCCGTACTTTTGTTCGAGTTAAAGGAAGATGACGAATTACGACTGTTTTTCCATCCAGTTTTCTTGTCAAGAATGATTTTTGGGGAATCCATCTTAACTTATTAGACCCGCACTCACCTGAAAATCCATTAATTTGCAATTTTCACAAATTGGCAAGAATACAAATTTTATTGTAAAATAAATAAATATTGATTTCCTTACCTGAAAAATCACTGATTTTCAAATTATCTTTAAAACCGAAAGAATTTTATCCAGAGCAGCAGCTGGTGGTTGATGATGATTGCGTGAATAATTAATTTTGACAGAAATTCGGATTTTTCAGCCAGAACAGACGAGCAGGGTGGGTTGAGTTGAGCAACTCAAAGTCTGGAGAAAGTTGGGCTGGATGGATGGAGTGGAGCTTTCTCTCTCACAGGAAATATGACGGTTAACAACGATTAATAGCTTGAATTAGAGCAAGGATGGATGGATAATGACGATGACGATAATAACGGACCATTTAAAAGTTAAACTGCTAGTTAGTGGAAAGTTACAGTATATTATGTAGATTGCTGCTTGGCTGGTAAATGTGATCTGATGACAGAGTGCAACGTGTACTTTCTTCCTTCGTTCGTTATAGGATTTGGCCATGATTTGGCAATGCTAAAATGCGGGTTTATGAGAGACAAATTGTATTATATGCATATATGCAATTTACATAAAATGTAAATTATAAAAATTTACGGATTGTATGCCAAATTATTGGATGTGATTAATTGCAGCCTGCAATTTGCAGGATATATTTTAATATGCTATAATGATTGGGTTTTATTTTATAATCGCAATTATAAGATTTTAGTGTAGCGATTATTAAAATTGCATCGATTTATGGAAGCCATGAACGTGTAATTAATTATGGAATTTTACGGTTAAGTCAAATGGAATAAGCTAGCAAAAAATTTAAAACAAATTAAAACCATGATAGAAATACGTTGTATATGAGTTTGTATCGTAATATTGCAAACATACATAATGCAAAATGACAACACATGTAATAATCAATAAGAACTGGATACAAGGAATTATCGGTTTTCCGGAAATGTATTTTATTCCCGTTATTAACTCGTCAATAAAAAGAGAAATAAGTATTCGCTATCCTACGCAATGGAACCAGCATTCGAGGCAATCCTTGGCCACAAATCTGCACATTCCTTCGCGACTGGACCGGTGATAGCTGAACCCTTCATTTCGCCCTGAAATTTAAAAAAAATTAGATAAGTCTTCTGCCAACTAAACAAAATGTTAAATATAATGCAATGCAAACGGTTATCTCACCTTATTATTGACAATTACCCCCGCATTATCTTCAAAGTAGAGAAACACACCATCCTTCCTCCTATAAGGTTTCCGCTGTCTGATAACCACAGCCGGCATGACCTTTTTTCTCAATTCAGGCTTTCCTTTCTTCACCGTTGCGACAAACATGTCGCCCACAGCGGCAGCTGGCAATCTGTTTAGCCGACCTCGGATTCCTTGTACAGCAATCACGAACAAATTCTTTCCTCCTAAAAACAAAAGCAACAAACTTTAGATTATAACAGTCTGTTAGATCTTGATGCAGTCAGTCACCCTCGATAATGTCTTACCCGTGTTATCTGCGCAGTTCATAACAGCGCCGACGGGAAGGGCAAGGGAGATCCTAAATTTGGCTCCTGCCGTACCTCCGCGACCTGACAAAGACAAGAGAGATCATATTAAATACGTTATCGTTAATAGCACGACGAAGCTTATCTTATCACGCCTCTAACTTACCTCGTTTCGACATTTTTGAAACTTAATTAAAATACAATTTCTTCTTTTTGAGAGAATAATAATAACTTTCACGGACAACTCGAGGCTCACTGAAATGAAAGCATGCAGTGTGGGATTGAAATGAGCTGGTTTGGTGGTGGATTGAGTGCAAAAATGAGGGGAAGATGGCAGCAGGCAACTAAATTCGCGATTTGTGCTTGTTTTTGCATGAAATCTCATCTCATCTCACTAACTTTTATAAAATGATAAGCTTAATTATAACTAAATTACTTTACTTAATTATTAATAATAAATTACTTAGATAATCATGATAAATTTAGATAACAAAATACGTTCTCCTTTACTACCATTTTCATACCCATACGAAGCATAATTACATAAAGACAGGAATTACAAGAATTAATTACATTCATTATTGATATGATAATAATATTTTTAAGGTTGATAGGACATGATTGAAAATTTTGTATTAGTTATCAGTATCACAAATGGGGTTACTAGTCGCCGAGGCCAATAGGGTCAACTTCCTCACCACCTCCAACAGCAGCGCCAGGAATTTCCACTTGGTCCTCCTCATCCTCTTGGTCACCTTCTCCTCCACCGATCCCCAAATCTGCCCAGTCCCCGTCGTCGCCTCCAATCCCACCGACGGCTGCAGGTCCAGCGTTGTTGTGGCCAAGGACCAACGGAACGGCTCCACCACCACCACCGGCCGGAACAACGGGGACGCCTCCTTCTTCCATCTCCTTCCAGTGACAGTTGAGGGCGCCTCCTCTGGCTACCTGGAAGGAATGTAAGAATAAATAAATTAGATATTGAAAATTAAAATTAAATAAAAAGTTGGTTGGCTGAACTTACCTTATCAGTTTCTGTCTTGTACCGAGCCATTAGGACAGCGTACCGAATGTGGAACTCGTTTCTCTGCTGCTGGGTCAAAGCAGCCCACCGTTGCGACGTGTACCGGGATGATTCCTGGAAGGAAAGACCTCTAAAAGTCGCCTCCTCCGTGCGCCGAAGCTCTTTCATGAACTGGGCGTACGCGGTTGGAGGACGAAGGGTCGCCTTCCTGTAAAGGTTCCATTGAAGAACGGCCTGCTTCCGGCCAATCCTTTCAGTCTTGCTCCTCTTCTTGTAGGAGTATTTCTGCATCGGTGACAGTGTTCTCCAGCGGGAGGCGGCATTGCATAAAGCCTTGGGTTCATTCCTGTGGTTTCGAAGGTAATTTCGAACGAATCGATTGTAGCCGGTAGAGGGACCTGGCGGCCGAGGTGGAAGGGTAGCCTTGAGTCCCTTCATCCCCTGCTTCTTTCCTCGACGACGCATGGGGACACGATTTCTTGCCATGATCTTCTTTCTTTCAAAACCAGGAGAAATTGCAAATTTCGTCAAATTGTGTCAAATCGGTGTAGGATAGAGGGGAGGAGGAGGTGGGTAAAAAATGAGGAGAAAGTAAACCCACTCCTCCCACCCATCCCACACCGATTTGACACAAAAGTTTGGCGAATCTTGCAATTTCTGAGATAACGAGAGTCAAAATTTTACTGTGTTGCTCGTCAAAAACTTAAAAGTGGAATGAAACTTTTTTGCGTTGTTTCGCCAAAGGAAACCTCGGTATGGACCAGGTTAGGTCAACTTACGTTGTCCGGACAACAGACACACGGAGAAAGTTAGCAAAATTACAACCAAACCAAACCAAAGAACAAAACCAAAGAACAAAACCAAAGACAACAATTACACAAATATTTATTTTTTTATTAACATTAATTATACATATTTTATTATGAATTTATTTATTTATTATTATCATGCATTTATCCATTATTATGTAATTTATAGCGTTATTTAATGAATTGTTGGCGAATTGAGTTGCTATTAGTTTTGCATGCATGCAACAAAACGGCGTCCCTTCATTTACCATGAAGGTTATCATGATTTAATTTAATTTTTAGCTTATTACCCATATTTGCGGCATTTTCCGCCCACAAAATTCTTGTAATTTTTTACCAAATCATGGAATCATCATCAAAGAATTCCAAACCACTTCGTCCAGGCACGCCGGCCCCATCATCAAGAGCAAGTTCTCCACATGTGAAGCAGAAGATTCACCAAATGTCTATGTCAGCAATTGAGAATGAGGTTGACGATAAGGTTTAGTATGAAATAAAATAATAAAGTCAATGCATGTTATCATATCATCGTCATCATCTCATCTTTGTTTTTTTAAAATTATTATTAAGCACACTGTTACTGGGTCGAAGTCGGCTCCCGTCCCCTCACGCGGAGGTGGTGGTGTTGCTGGTCCAAGCAATGCAGGACATCATGCCCACCACGCCAAAAAATTGGATCAAGGCCAAGATCGACACGCACACTTTGTATCTTCACCCACCACACCTCATTTTAGAGAAGATGTCAAAATTCAACTTGCCGTGGTCAAAGGTTCGGTGTACATTCCGACAAGAACTAGACTCAAACCGGAGTCCAACAGTTTTATTGAGACAAATGATTTGGGGTGAGGTTTGCAAATTGCGAATTAATTGGCAAAATTTAACCAATTCGTCATGTTTCGAAAAGATGTAGGCCACCTGCTGGAGCAGAACGGCGTTGGTTGATTGATATGAAGGGATTTCGTGAGGATGAAATTTCATTTGCGTTGGATGGGGCTAATCTGAAGGTACTATTCATGAATGAGAGAAAGTACACCCTGATTGAAATTATTGCAATTTGATTTCTGAAAAAGGTTGAAGGCAGACAAAACACACGCCCAGGGAAAAATACCCATCATGTGGAAAACGTTGTTCTTCCGATAAGCTACAACATTGAAAATTTCAAAATTTTCAGAAACAAGCAGATTGGGACATTGGTTTTGGCGTATTTGCCTTCATTCTAAATTTCAAAACGGGAATAATTTAGCTTGGATTTTTTGTACATGGTATATTAAGATAACACAGCCTTATTTATTCTGACATAAAATAAATTGTGACTCAATATCAACGACTAGATCAGTATATGACACAAATTTTAGCCTTGTCACGATTTTAAAAACGGTAACAGTGATCCTAAAAAATCTTTAACATTATCAGCATGTGGCCAATGCCCAGAACCTTGAATAGTATCGACACGAGCTGTTGGAAACAGTTTTTTAATTTCTGGAATATCCACATCCGGAACATAACTTGACTTTTGTCCTCTAATAAACAATGTTGGAGATTCAAACGTCTTGTTAAGTAGGTCTTCTGGAAATTGTCCTATAGATTCGACAGCTTTAAGTAAAATCGGTAGATTCGGTTTCCAAATAATTTTTCCATCCTCAGATTCAGCCAAATTTGTGAGGAGAAAGGCTCGAATATATGCTTGCTTTATGCAATAATTAAATATACTTAATTTTAGTTATCTGACCAACACTGAATAGAATCGTTAAAATTATCATAAAATATACCGGAACTACAGCTGTCAACGCTGCATCCCCAAATTTTCTGGCTTCGGACAGTTTTGTTATCCCGTTAAAATTTATGTTCAGCATTGTTCTGACATACTCTATCATAATCAATAAATAATAATGATACACCATTATCACTTAATTATAATACTAATTTTAAAATACCCATCATTTCCGAGTGAAACCCAGACTGTAACGACACCGGAGATACGTCCACAACGACAACTTTCTCCACAATTGTGGGGTACCGCAACGCCAACACCATAGCTGTTCGACCACCCATGGAATGCCCCATGAAACTGAATTTATCGATGCTCAAGGCATTTTTAGCAAGATGTATAACGTCCTCCGCCATACGATCGACGGACTGGTCTGACGCGTGGGGACTATCGCCATGATTTCTGGCGTCAAATACGATAACCTATAATCAATTCCATTCGGCACATTATTGTATTGTATGATAAGATAATCATACATCTTATCCATTTTAAATCACACCTGTCTTTTTGTATCTCTTGTGACCGCTTTCGCAATTGAGTTCCAATTACTTTTAGATCCTAGAAGTCCATGCGTTATCAAAAGTGGGGGATCGTTCGTACCGCCGGATGGTGGGTTGTACACGGTGTGAGACAATTCTCTGTATTAAGATAAGATATTATCATTATATTATCATTCAAATTCAATTAATTAATTAAGAATTCGTGTTTAAACTAACATGATACTATTTCTGTAACACGTAAGGTGAAAATTTCTTCTCATCGCCAAACAATAATTGAACTGACCACATTTTGTTAATGGCGAAACTAATTTTAATCGCATTTTATTTTAATGATACAATTAAAGTTTAAAACTTGACCAAAATGAAATGAAGTTGTCTGCAGCTGACTAGATTTGTCCAAACACATAAAAACCGGGCAGACGACAGACGAGATACAATAAGAGATAGGGAGCATACTTTAATGACGTCATCCAAAAAACGGGACAATTTTACCCCCCCTCCCCCCCTTTAACACGAGTAAGATAGGGAGAGTTAACACGAGTAAGATACCCCCCTCTTACCCCCCCCCTACCCCTTTCTGGATGACGTCATTAAAGTATGTTCCCATACATAAGAGATGACGCTTATGAAAATGCAAATATATTTGCACAATGAATTTATTTAACTAATTTTTGCAAAACTTAACAATTTGCATTGTTTTAAATAGTAAATTATTTACATCATCATCGAAATAATTGTAGAACCAGTTTTGGTCACATCATTGTTTAAAGTAGTTTCAGATTTTGAATCGTTTACAGTTTCAGATTTTGTCATGTTGGACACAGATCCAGAAATTGTTGAAGGCTCATCTTTGCTTAAAATGGAAATCACTTCTGTGACACGCTTATCATGGTGGTTATCATTTAGACTTTTAAGGTTCTTGATAAGGACGGCAGCTGTGTGATTATCATCGGCGTAGGTGAAGGGTCGAGTCCCATCTTTGGATTTGAATCGTGCCACGGGAAATTCAAGAATGGGGTGGAATTTTAGGAGATGAATGCCAGTTTCCTGTTTTCAGGAAATTATATGATAAGTGAGATGTGATGTGTCAATCCAAGCTTATCATGAAAGCTTACCTGAATGATAGGATTAGCCGTGGTTATCAGAAATGATCCATAACGCTCAGATCTCGCGATTCGACTACTTCGCACCAATAGTTCTTCAACAAGTACAACTTTCTCAATTGGCGAAATGCTGGGCGACGAACTGACCCCGAGAAAATGACATCGAGCTACGTGTCCAGACGACTTTCTCCACATTTCATATCTACAGCGTTAATTAATTAATGATTAACATTAAATGATTAATTTAATGGTAGTAATTAATTAATTCAGATTATTACTTTGACACTGCCAAACAAGAATCCAACAATTCAATTCCGTACAAAATGTCTTTGGGAGGTTTTGGGGTTAACAATTTCAACTGAGCGTCCCCAGTGATGGCAACACCCATAATGTTCATTCCCAATTTGGCCACGATACTAATTTATTAATTACATAAATTAATTAATAATAATTATTATAATTCATTATACAATTTTGCAGGATTTTATTTATTTACCACATCTTCAATTGGTAGACACTGTCAACCACACCCCTCCAGTAGCTCAGAACTGCCGTTGGATTGTCCAACATGTGAGATGGGATGTCATTCTTCAAAAACCTAGGAATTTTTTTGATAAGCAAAATTTCATAAGATACAGAAAATAAACTTTCTCCATTTGATTTAATTGCATACATTGCCACTTTTTGGATATCCTCTTCTGATAAAATCTCAAAAGAGAACTTTCCGTCAAAGTTATTATTCAAAAGTGGAGGAATGGCGATAGCTGCATCTGCATCCAACACTGGTGGCATTTTCGACCGTTTCAACACGCCCACAAGTTCAGAAATAGCGTTAACCGAAATAAAGTCTTTCATTCCTGTACGAAGCGAGAAATAAATAAATAAATTATATACGACTAAATTAACTAATTAAAAAATGCATTAATTATTTACTTACTGATCGCATATCCATTATCTCTGCACATCTTAACCACCATAATCGTATTGACCCCAGTTCCTCCAAGTTCCGAAAAGGTTTTACTAAATCGTCGAATTACAAGGACCAAAGGGAATCCAGTACTGAGGGCGATCGCTTTACACAAGAATTTCGTGGTTGGACCGTCTTCCGGAAGAATATTCAGAATTTGCCATTCCGCTTCGTCACAATCAAGCAAGATGTGGCGGAAAAGAATGCGAAGTTGTTTCTTATCCACGCGTCCATTGTCCGTGAGAGGAATCTTATCCACGGCAAATATTGTGGGAAGAGTGTTTTTGTTGACACCTTTGCGAGCTTGAAGTTTCTCAAGAACTTGGACACATGTCTTTTCTGGACGCAATATAACTGCAGCGACAATAACTTGGCTGTCTTTTCCACGATGGTAAGGAATTATGGCGGCATCAGTGACCAAATGTGTTGCCATTACTTCATTATTCCAATGTTGGAGATTCACAGATTCTCCGCCGGTTTGAATGATCTCGTTGTCGAAGCGTCCTTCAATGTAGAGACGTTTGGCACCAGAAGAGTCAGCAAGGATGCGACCGATGTCACCGGTTCGGAAGAGGATGTGCCTTTTTCGTACTATTGGTTTGGATTTTATTAGCAAGGGGGAATATTATTATAAGTTGTAATTTATATAACATTTATTTGCATGCCATGCTTACATTCTGCTGTAGCATTTCTCTGGTTATCAGATTTGGTGTCTTTCGGACGACTCCCTTGTCCCACATATCCTCCAGAAGATAAGCATCCGCCTGACAAGCAAACCTCGCCACGACCACCGAGTGGGACCGTTTTGTCGAATTTGTCTACAATGGCGACAGTGGAGTTCGCTATGCACATTAGAAATATATTAAAGAATTCTAACTTTAAAAAAAAACTCGTTGTTTTTCTATGTTCTTACTAATTGGAACCCCCACCGACAATTTGTTTATACCCGGTGCAATCTTTTTATCGAAATCCTCCTCATTGAAGAATATTTCAAACGTTGCTTCCCCCAACGTTTCCACCATGCCGTACAAAACCACAAGGAAAACTCCGGATTTGTACACTCCGGAAAATTGCGAAAAATACTTTCTCCCAGTTTCTACCTTGAGTCCACCCCCACTAATAAACCAATGTGTGATTGACGCCAATTTGTCCCTCATCTCCACATTCTTGGACGCAGAATTCATCAGCGCTTCAAAACACGGCGCTGTTAAGGTCAACCGGGTCAGCTTCACTTCAGCTACGCGATCCGCGAGAAGTTCGGGGTGAAGAAGGTCCGATCTTGAGAGAAGAGTGAGCGGCTTCCCATTTAAAAGTGGGGTCATAATCTGAACCAGTGATTTCGGATCGGTTAAGGGACTGCTGAGGGCAAAAGCGTCGGAATGAATGGTGGGAAAGATTTTGGATTGCCAGTGGATTCGATTTAATATTTCCCTTTAAAATGGATGAAATTAGTATTGATTAGCAGGATTATCAAAGTATGGATAAGTTTCATAATACCTCGCCCCGATCCGAACCGCATGTGGTGAACTGACGGATCCCGAAGTGAAGAAAATTCCTACCGTCCTCTCAAAATGTGGAATATCCCCCCAAACTTCAGGATCGTTCATATCCAACGCAATATTCAAACTATCCAAAGACATGTTATCGAGTCGGGAGGAATTCCAAAGTTCTTCAAAGGAGATTCTGCCTCCATGAAAGTTGTTTAGAGCAATCTTAACTTCTGCAGAGAGACCGTCGCCACCAACAAGGATCACAGGTTTGGCGACTTTCATTGCCCAATTGATATCGTTCGTGTGGGAGGATGGATTCAATGCCATGTAGGTGATGCCCAACTTGAGTACGGCGAAAATCAGAGTGATAACCCTTTCGTCGTGGTCCGTTTCATGCACGATGAAGGCGAGTACGGAATCCCCGTCGGAATTTGGAGTTGCTGGATAGTTAATAATTATTCATTTCAGCTTTGGGACAAGATTTGCGAATTGTGCGAATTGTGCGAAATCATACCGTGCGAATCTTTAATAATTTTGGCAATAGTTTTAGCCATGCGGGTTGAAATCTCGTCCAAAGCTTTGAAAGTCATCTTAACTTTGCAGTGTTGATAAAGTGCTGGACCCTGCGAGTAAAAGTCCTTCTTTTCCAAAACGGAAGAAAACATTTGAGAAAGAGATTGATTATATTTCAGAGCGGTTTGGGATGGCTTTCCCCGAATTTCGGAGTCCGGTCCGATAATACTCTTGCGCGGATGGAAGACTGATAAGATGTTATCCAGTGTTTAAATTTTGATTACAAGAAATACTTTTATCATAATTGACTTACAACTGCTTTTATCTTTCTCATGGTGGATTACAGACCACGGGAAGAAGCTTTTTGTAGACATAATATTGCAAAATTTAGCATACACTGTGCAAATTTGAAACCAGTTTTATTACGTTTGCACATTTATCATTATTTTGCATTTTGCAGATCGATAAAGCTCCAGCTCCGTAAAGCGTAATATGTAATCGATAACAGTTTCCATGCAGAATAGTTCGAGATTCGATAAGTGCAAAATGCTTGCTTGTGTCAAGGTGAAATAAATGTGAAAAATTATGGAAATAAAATTAAATAGTTGAATAAATAAGATGTCCCCACCCCTCCCCCCACTGCCGGCACCCATCCTCAAAAACGGAGATTGTTGTGGTTGCCCACCTCCACCACCACACCCTTTCAATCATCCTTCAATCAAAGGTCAAGCCCGAGGTCGAGGAGGAGGAGGAGGCGCCGCCCTGGCCAACAAACCCCTCAACCATATCCCCCTCCGGTGTGGAGAAGCCCCCCAAAAGTATTGTGGTTGCACCCAAGATGCCGCCACCTTTAGGAAACGACTCCCACAACGGGCAGGAGTCACCTTTTGTTCGGATGGGGGTTGCGGTACGGCTTGTGCGGGGGCGGGACTACCACGGGTAGATTGTCAGGGGAAGTTGGATGCAAGTCAGCAGCAGGGTTGTTGTAGTGGTGGGCCTGCATTTCAGAGACGATATGGTGGGACATCTGCGGGAGGTCACGGTCACAATTACAATGATGGTGAACGTCATCACGGGCATCATGGGCATGGTGGAAGCAAAAGTGGACATCATCATAACCACCACCATCATCATGACGATGACGACTGTCGTTGCGACCACGGTGTCCGCTATCCTGACCACCATCATCATCATCATTCCAGCCGGTCGCACAGAAGATCTCAATCTCGGCCTGAAACTGTCATCCAAAAAGAGAAACCCGT
>JAQFZJ010000795.1:0-16763 GCA_034695645.1 Folsomia fimetaria
CAGTGATGACAGCAATAATTCAGAATCTGAAGACAACACAACGAATGGTGATAATAAACCTTCAAATCATAACAATGGGAAAAACCGTTCTGCCGAGCAGAAAAATGGCCACAACCATACTTCTAGCAATAAACAGAAACTCGTGGTTCCAACATATACCTCAGTCATGTCTCAAATATTACCTCCTGACGTTGAGACCAGCTCGGATTCCGATTAGACAAATAGAATTTAATATTTCGAGTGCTTGTAAGAATTAGTAAATAGCGGTATGTATGTACACCCAGAATACCCACCCACCCATGGTCAGCCTTGTCTAACTATGACGGTTCACCGTTTATTTATTTCATATGTAGGCTACTTCAGTATGTAAATGACGTTCCATTGAAGTGTACAAACTCAACTAATCTGTTGTATTTCATAATATTTAATTTGTCGGTTGTATATATCTATTATCCATCTCGACATATCTCAATTTACAGTCCCAAGATTGTTTGAACAGGTGTCGCCAACATTTCGAGTGTGAAATTATGCAACGAGCATCTATGCAAAAATACCGTAATATAATATTATACAGCAATAATCTGTTGGATCCAAATAAAGTAGTATGCACAAGTCAAAAATCGCAGTGCAAAGTGATGATCTTTCATTCATCATTCGTTATTTCCGGTTATTTTTCTTTGTGCGTGAGTGATTCTGGTCTTTTGGAACTTTATTGAATTTGGCTGTGATTTTGAATCCGCATAGAGCTTCGCCTTTCACCTTCTTAAGAGCTTCATAAGCATCAGGAATGTCTTTAAACGAGACGTAACATCTGCCAGCGTTGAATCTCAGGATATTTGTACACTTAGGAAATTCTGCCTTGATTGTTTCAGTATCCAAATTCTGAGGAATAGCTTCCAGGACAAGCCTATGAAACAAGAACAATAATATAGAGTGGCATTACATTTTTCGTTACCAAATACATGCTCATTATTAATTGATGCAAATCATCATACGTTAACGGGTCCACGTTCTTCATCCCTGCCAATTCTGTTGGCCTTTCCAAATTGAACGATTTCTCTATGACCTTTTTGGGAAACAGCGGTCCCAGTTCGACACTTTTTGTAACACGTATAGCTTTACCCACTTCCTCCTTGACTTTGTTGTCCTTGCACAAGACGAAGAAGAATCTGAAAATAATCAGAGACGAGATTACTGCAGGAGATAACAGTTTAAACAAACCTGCTGCATAAATAACTGAACATTTTACAAAGACAAACTAAACTGTAATCCTTTGGTTCCCCTTCCTTCTCTCATTGAGAAGTGAAGGAAGATCATCAAAGATCAACGATATAATTGTAATGACGTTTATTTATTGTAGCATTAAGTTTGAAACTCTGTCCTTGACACAAAGTCAAAGAAGTTTTACACCAACGCATCAAACCAAAGATTTCATCGAGTTAATACATAATACATTACATACATGTATCACACGACACGAGACAGAAAAGAAAGTATTATTTGGAGTAATAATTATTTTGTCATTTATGAAGAGTTCTTACGACATACGATTTAAGATAAAGATAATAAAATATTTCTGTTGCAATTCAAAAGCTATTTGAATTGCAAGTGTCTGTGATGATGATAACCTTACTTGGGCATCCTTTGTCTCGGAAAGAAGACACGTTCAATTCCAGAATGAATTTCTTTGACTAACAACTCCATCGCCAGTTTGTCCATGTCCACGCGTTTCTTCATCCTCACGCACAACGACCTATCCTTTCGTTCCGTAAATCGTCGCATTTTGGCGTAGACTACGGAAGGTCCTTTTGCAACCATTTTCTATTCTTATTTTATTTTACAAATGAATAATACGTGTTTATTTAATTAATCAAGTATAAACTTAAAATTAGTGTAGTGGATATTAATATTGAAATGCAAATCCAGCATGGACTTCACTTGCACGTTGTCAGACACTACACTGTTGTGTATTTGGGGCACATTGAGACGTTCATATTTATCATTTTACTCCGAGTTTCTTCTGGTCCTGGTCATGTTGTGGACTTTGTTTGATCAATTATTACATCGAATCAAGAGTTGTCCTAAAATACTGGAAATTAAAAAAAACAGGCGAATTGTTGATTGTTTTCATTGTACTTTTTGCCGAATAATAACAAAGACAAGAAGAAAGATGACGGATTTGAACACAAACAAAGTCTTGCTTTTGGACGGGGGTTTGTCCAACGATCTCAACAACCGAGTAAACTTTGATGTTCATAAGGAACCGCTTTGGACTGCTAAAGCAATCGCAACCGACCGAGATGCAGTGATTGCTACACATTTAGCATATCTTCAAGGTATTTGATTATATATTAGAATGAATATGAAATATAATTAAGAATCATTTTTACATAGAGTTTTGTATTACTTGCAGCTGGAGCAGACATTATTGAAACTGCATCATACCAAGCAACGCTGGAAGGTTTTAAAGATTTCATGAGTCTGGACTCCGATGGTGCAAAGAAATTGATCGAGGATTCTGCAGTATTGGCGAAGCTGGCTGTGGACAAATTTGTAGCTTCTGAACGTTTTGGTATTATTGGCATATGATGATTGTCATTATGAAATTTTAATTTAACAGTGTGTATGAAAATGTTTAAGATCGTTTATAATGTAGATGAGAAGACACGATGTGTTCCTTTAATTGCGGGGTCTATTGGGCCATATGGGGTTTATCTGTGCGATGGGTCCGAGTATTCTGGATCTTATATGACATCCGTCACAAAATCTCAAATTGAGAACATGCATTTACCTCGAATAATTTCACTTGTTGCTGGAGGCGCTGATCTCTTAGCTATTGAAACAATGCCGTGTTTAGAAGAGGTGATAATTATTTTGGATTTGGTGAAAGCTCATTCACCCTCAACAAAAGTTTGGGTTTCGTTTTCGATTAAGGTTTCCAAAATTTAATACTTTACTATGCATGCAAATATTATCGCAGTTATAATACAATATATATAACTGCACAGGAAGGTAATCCGACTCAAACTGCATTTGGAGATTCTATGGAGGATGCGTACAAAGCTGTTGTACGTTATGCACAGGTTGTCGCCTTTGGAATCAATTGTTGCGCTCCTTCTGACGTAGAAACTTTTCTTCAAAAGGCGAATAGTTGTGAAGCCGACCGAAAACTAAAAATTATAGTGTATCCAAATTCTGGGCAAAAGTGGCTCCCAAGCCAAGGGTATGTCCGGCTAGAATGCAATTTGCACTTGTTTAATTATATAGTAGTCTACATTCACATTTGACACAATGCAAAAGTATATTATAAACAAAACTTCATCATATAGGTGGATCAATGACCCTGTTCCCACTTTGGACACTTACTTGCAATCATGGATATCGCATGGGGCCAATATTGTCGGAGGATGCTGCCAAGTTGGTGTTGACCAAATCAAGAAAATGCGTAGTACCATCGACTTGTGCAATGCTAAAAAGTGATAATGCATGCCCAAAGCTATTCAAATAATACTTTTATTTTTCAAAATGTCATTTCACTCGTTCGTTAAAATTTATACAGTTGTTAATTAATCGCTATCATCATGATGACTGTTTGATGAGGTTTTGTTCAAAGGTGTTTTTGTATCTTCATCGTCCGACCCATACATTATATCTTCATCACTGTCATTCACTGCAAATTCAAGCACCAATTAATGGATAAGTTTAAAGAAAACTATTTAATAAGATTACTTTAAACTTACCCATTGAAAAACTTGGATTATCTTTTGTTATTTGAGATGCTTCAATTTCAATAAAACAAATTATTATCATCAACCACCTTATTTCAGTTGTTAGAATCTTACAAGAGTTCAAGACGGCAGAAGAAGAAGGCGAGTATACATAAGTCATTGTGAATACGTAGAAATTTAAGGTCCTGTCATAGAAGCATATTTTATAGATTGTATATTGCGTTGTATAGGATATTACCCATAGAAAGCCATGAATTCTGCCGATGAAGCGTATTTGGTGGACAGGTCAGCTACGAAGTGGTCTTCCAGAATATCCATACCAAAACGCAAATAAGTAATGGTGAAAATCATTTTCACCACAATCAGAAGCAGACCAGTGAGGAACTTCAATCGAAGATCTACATATATAGTATTGCAGTACACTTTTTAAATACCCCAACCCCAGTTATACAATTGTAGGTAGGTAGATTTCTTACCAAAATACGGCATAGACCGTAACTCACTGTAAGCCTTCAAAATTAAAAATATCAAATAAACTAAATAAACCACTCCGCTACCGACAAAAACGTTTTTTAAATTCTGTAAATATATGAGATCGTTAGTTAATGAAGTAATTGCTAGTATTAAATGCGGATACATTATTATGCATACGTTAAATTTATCCGTATCCAAAATATAACTAAATGTTGGGTCTTTGGCTGTGTTAAGCTTTTGCCACGAGGCCAATATAATTGCAGATATCCAGAGCGTTCCTACATTATATATTATTTTATATGAAAATGAAGACGAAGAATTATTAAGAAGGATTTTATACATACCGACCAGGATAACTTTTGGCAAGTAAAATGTGAGTAATTTTCTTTCAACCTAAAACATGGTAAAAGTTAAAACTTGTATTAAGGCAAATAATCTTTCAAACAGTAGACCACCTGTCGTAGTCCATGATAAGTTGAGAGCCAAAAGAAGCACAATCCCGACCTAAAAAAATATTTCGAAATTTTGCATAGCATGACACGATGTTACTGTTAGTTTCTTGATATACATTACATGCGGTGACTAATAAACTTACAAAAAAGTCACTTGGAACAATGCATCCATCATTGAATTAAATGTCGAGTTAATAAGAAACATCAGAGGAAAAATGGGATCTATGAAACCAAAGATATTTTACAAGTAATATATAACTCATATCGTATCAATTTACACGATTGCAAACAATATTCATTGCATACAAAACGGTTAATTAAAATATAGAAATGTATCTTCTATTTGTGCGGCTATAAGTTTCTTTGCGAATGATTTATTTGCATTTATTATCAAAGTGTGAAATCTCTCAGTCATTACACCTCGCCATGCAATGAAAACCATTATTATTTTTTCACTTTGTCTCGTAAAACTTACTATTGTAAAGAAATAGGAGAGGAAGGAGAGTCGACATCCATTTCTGTTCAATGGACCAGTCCGACATAACGTATCGTCTTAACGTGAAGATGAACCAGCACTATAGAGAAACCAAGAAGATATACATTTTGAAATATTAATTTTTGTAACCTCAAAAACTCATATGCAACACACAACACAATAGACCACGCCATCATTCGCCATAATCTCACTTTTGCCTCTTCTACTAGATTTGTTAATATACATACGCAATACCAACATATAAAAACGTGAAGTAGGAATTTGGCGTATTCTTCACGTTATGTTAAGAATTTTAGTCTCTGGATGGCCACGACACGAAAATGAAATAAAATGATATATTGAATTGAGACATGGAACAATGTTGGGTAATTAGTGACCATTGTATTGTATATGATATTATAAGACGATGAGCTTATCTGTCTCTAGTAGAAAAGTAATGAATAAAAGTGGTTGTTGCAATCCGATATTATCTTAAAATGGATGGACCACCAAATGTTATCGATTATGCAGTAGATAAAAAAAAGTACCGTGATTGAGAAGCAAACGGCCGCATAGAAGAATCGGACTGACATCTCCAATTGGGTGAAGGCCGGGTTATACGTCTTAAACTGCACACACCGAAATGAAACCGACATGAAAACAATATGGCATCAATTTAATGTCCTCATTCAACTTACGTGGAAGCGAATATTCTTTATGTGGTAGCGCTGATGAATATTATCCAAATCTGATAGTCTCACAACAATGAAGTACTTTGCAAAATCAATGAATCCCAAATGTAGAATGGTGAAAGGTTCGCATCTTCCTCCGCCACCGCACTCTAGGCGTCGTGACCTCCTGGTGGAATGGTTCAAGATTTTCACAAGTTTTCCACCGTCAATCTTGAACAGGTCCACGGTCACTTCAAACGTTTTCTCGAATGATTCATCTTGGAATAGTAAAACTTATTTTAATATGTATTGTCTATAAATTAGGACTGAATTTTCACATGTTTTGAAATACCATCTCCACTTTGAGTCTCGATTTCTGCAATTACCCATAATTGCTGATGATATGTTGTTAGAACTGGAGATTTTAAGCCAAACGGTCCGGTAGCCAACTCGCTTTCATTAACCAATGTATTTCCTTGAATTTCAGTTTCCCATGTAATCGGAGGACCTACGAAACGACCAACAATTTGTAGAACATGCTATTAAATATGTTAGGTCCTAAAAAACTCTTAAGAGCAAAATTTCTTAGTGTTATTGTAAATCAGTTATTTTTATGCACAAACCCACAAGACCAATAAACGTAACCAGCCCAATTGCCACAAAAAATCCTAGAATGATGAACACGAATTCTCTTTTATGCATCCTGTGAAATATGAATTAATATAAAAAATAGTCTCGAAAATGGATGCTACTATTCTGCTCCGAATAATTGTGACTTGTGACTTACGTGTATAGTTTCATTTGTACGGATCTGTAATGCACAATAAATAAATAACTGATTCCAGAGTTGATGGTTATTATTATGCACTCACCTCTCGCAGCGATCATGATGATAAGCAGGAGCCAGGTATCGGTTAAACACTCCGAAAAGTTCACAACAATTAAAATCAAACATCTTTTTCAATTTATTTGGAAGACCCCCTTGTGGCATGTAATAGGAATAACCCAGAGTGCTACTCGGCTCCTCCATGATAGCTTTTCTTTAGATGTTTATAAAATTATTACTATAAATTGGTTTAAATTTGCTATAAAAATAATTGGGTTCCATCCACATTCACCAACTGTGAAAGAAAGTTCATCAACTCGCTGTTGATCTCCCTTATGCTGGCCTTTACCCGAGAAAGCTGCTCAGATCGATTCATGGGCGGACTTTCTCCGCATCCACATGGTGAGAAATCAATGGTTCAAGTACGTCATCCTTTGGCGTACAGGCGTACATACTCATGCAAATATTTAAATAATGCACAAGAATAAACAAATATTTTTAATAATTGATAATGGTTTTTAATAGGATTAATTATATAAAATGCAATACACGTGTTAATCATTATCATAATTATGACAAAAGTTTGTATAACATCGGTTCAAACTATTGAATTCAGAATATTGAATATATATATAACGCTGAAGATTTGAGGATATTTAAACGCGTGATATATCGGCAAATTGGCATCATTGGTAATGTGGAAGCAGAATTTTGTACAATGTTATACACATATATATGATGTAAAATGTAAAAGTTAAGAATTTTAGACTCTTTGGATTTCAAATAGCTTGACATCTGTATCATACCAAATGGGTGGGTCAGTGTTTCTGCGGAAGAAAGTAAACCATGATTATTGCATTATAAAAACGAAAAATATTTAGTTTTCTAAATCGTAGGGCTATTTTTTATAAAATCAATAACCTCAAGTAAATGACGCCCCACATATACGTTCTGAACCACATGGTTGTCCCACTGTTAGCTTGATACCTGTTTAGTAAAGTTAAATATTTTAATCACCAGAGGTATATAAAATTGGGTAATAAGCTTTATGAAACTGAAATTGAATTGAAATAACTTGTGTAACTTTGTGTAAGTATATGATGGAAATGCTAGATATCACTTACTTCCTGATGAGGATAGGATGTGGCACAGGTAGCCTTTAAACATAATAATGACAATGATCAATACAACTCGAAGCTGTTTAATTAATGAAAATGAACTTACAATCCAACCAGAGTCCCATGTTGCAGAAACTTCAGAATTTCTGACTCGTCAGTGAGTCCTCTAAATATGGAAAAAGAAAGTCATATGCATATACGTATGTATATTACCACAACACAGTCAGTCCCCTCATTAATTTGCATAACATTATGATCGTGGCCAGGATGTGAATCGTGGATAAATCTTTTGACATGGGATGCCTGACTGACTTGTCTTCTCATCAATATATATTGTAAAGTAGCCATCCTCCATATTGGCAACAACATCAACAACATGGGACCATTCAATAATCAATCAATCATTTCAGAGTGACGAATCTTTCAACTAAATTGACTTGACGGCGGTGGGCCTGTAGCTAAGCTAATAAGTGGTTCAGCATTTCAACGCATATACACAAACATTCTGATTGTGTACGGTGTTGTTATGTAATGCAATTAGTAATCACAGTGTGTAATTGCAATACCAAAATCATAAGCAAATATAAAGCTTGTAAAACAATTACATGTCTGAATAATAAATTACCCAGTTTCGCTTTTAATAAATGGAAGAAGGGTTAATTTAATATTTACAGCACGATGAGTCAAAGTATTGACTGGGAAGCCTAATGAGGAGGATGGGATATGTAATAAATAATAATAATAATAATAATAATAATAATAAAATATTTAACGAACAATGACTCACTTGTCGATGCAGATCTTCTCAACTTGTGGCACCAAAACTTGTAACAATCTCATCACGGTTTGCTGTAATTGAGAATTGTTGGTATACGCAATTTGTTAGAGTTTATAATACCCTAATTATACACATCACTTACCAAAGGAAGTTTCGATTTCCATCCCTGCACCCACTCAGGACTGGGCACCCATTTACTTTCACTCTGCAATGCAACCACACAAAAACATGCATTGTTGTCACTGTGTTGTATTGTGTTAGATTCATTAAAAATTTGTTGGTTGTCAGTCAACTATTTGACTGTTAACTGTAAGACATATATGTTATAGATGCTACAAACCACATTAATGTATCAAAATAGAAATCATAAACAAATTATGTTGGATTGTAAAAACAGTGAAATGAAATACCTCTATTTTATAAGTATGTCCGTCGTCAAATTTAAAATGTATCAACTTACCCCAGCGGATAGGACTGAAAAAGATCGTTGCATCTGACTGTGGCTACTTCCAGAAGATGAGACAACGGAAGATTTTGCTTGTTTCACACTTGGAGAAACTTGAGACAAAGGCATACTTTTAGATCGCAACATTTGTGAAGATGCACAAGACGAACTTTCTGTTTCTTCATTGTGAGGCCTAGCTGAACTGGTAGTTTCATTCGCGTTGGTTAGAATGGTGGATGTCCCAATATCGGAAGTGTCCTCATTCAAGGGACTATCATCATCATCCGTAATGATTAAATTATCCTCCACATTTGACGTGGGGGCACTTATCCCATTCCCACTTCCTCGAGTCAACTGATTCAGCTGTTGCGGAGATGGATGTGCTGATTCTCGCTCAGTCATTTTGTCAATTCCTGGCATAGTCGCCAAGCTGACCTTCAGTGTCCCAGGTTCTGCGGGAAGTGCTGGCATCGCCCCTTCCATGGAGGGTGACTCCAACTGACTGGATTGGGAATTCGTGCTCTCGGTTGACTGCTTTCTCTCTTTTTTAATCACTGGCAACGACGTTGATGGTGCATTTATAGGTGGAGAAGCTTTGTCTTTAATTAGGTCAAACTTCCCTTTCGAAGGTCTCTTTATCAAGGGCGATTTCTTCAGTAATGATCTATTTATACTGCTAGAGTCTGTGGCAAGGTTTGCAAGGGCATGAAACACGTGACGTTTACGAATGATTGTATAAATCAGGTTGGAATTTCCATCAAACTGTAGACAGAAGTCCAGAAAATCATGAGCATTGTGAGAATATATGCAATTTTTTGTCAAAATCATTCAAGTTCAATAAAATCAATAAATCATTTTTCCTGAAGGATTTTTACCTGATATTGAATGATATTGTTGAATATTTCTAGCAAGAAAAAGACGAGATGATGATTGTTTGGAGATGAAAATAGAAACCAAGGCGTGCTAAAGGCTTCAAAAAAATCAAATTGATTAGCATGTACTCATTCAGGCAGATTGAGCATTTACCTTCGAGAAAGTGGAGCATCTTGGTGGCAGAAACCATTGAGAGAGTTTTCAGATATGGAGAAACCTGAAAACAGAAGTGCAGTTGACAAATGTGTGGCGTTATTATATTAATCATCAGTACTCACATTGACCAGAATGGTAAGAAGACAGTCAAAGAGTGGTTGCAAACGTTGGTGTCCTAAAGCAGCCGAACACTTGATAAGTCATAATTATTAAGACACATGCACACTAAGTAAGATACCTGTCGTGATAATTTTGTGGAATACAATGATGAGAAGGTCGGCGTGTGTCCCGGAGAAGACAGGAATGTCCTGCATCAATGAAAATAAATAATAAATAAATGCGGTCATTTGTATTGCATTCTTAAAAGTATTTACATATACCATCGGTACTGAGGCTGTATACGGTTTGTTCAGACGCACCCCAAAATTTCTTTCTCCACTCAACAGTAGTAGAATAAAGACCTAAAAGAAAATGCAATGTTTTTTTTAAATTATTAGAAGATGATTAGAAAAAATGTAACTTACACCAATATGCATTAGACCAACTCTCGCTGTGGATAATATAGTAAAACAAAATATGATCATCAAGCACAATTTTGCAATTCATGACTGATTATAAGCAAAGAAAACTCGATTATCTATTGTTTCTATTTTCAATTAACCTTAATTTTAAAATTCACAAAACATCACGAATTGAATCATGAAACAATAAATAATCAGCAAAAACCAAGCACGGTCATAGTAGTTAAAAAGACTTACATTGATCTTGTCGCGAAGATTCTAAATACGACAGGATTGGAATTAAAACCTCCAAGACATCTGGAAATTCATTAAATTAAATTCAGTCAGTTACTGTCCTGATTAATGTTTATCACAATAAATATATATACTTACCACTCGATTTAAGGGTGTAATATAAAAATTTCTACAAGAAATAGAAGAAGCACCTTGACTTTATTTTTCATGAGATAAAATCATGCAACAAGTAAATTAAGTTGCATTCAACTCATTATGATCCATTAAGATGGGCATCTTAATTTCTTTCTTGATGAGCTTTCAATGAAGCCATCATCTCTCTCACATTTTCGCTATGGCCTGACTATATGCTAAGACTTGAAATTAATGAAATACTCACAAAATTGTAGTCGCACAGCTTCCAAAAAAACACCAGCAGCTCTTGATGAAATTGAATCTTTTTTGTCGAATTGGGAAGATATGTTTGAGTTAAAGGATTATTTAAAAGGCGTGTGAAGCCTTTTAGAAAAAAAAACAAAAATTAGAACAACTTCATGGTATAACTTTAGTATTCTATGTTTACTTTATTGATTATTTGGTAGATTTTTAATTCGTATTTCATATTACCTTTTAGAATAAAATGAAAATCTTCTTCCCTGTGTATAATAAAAGTTAATCATCATCGAGTTAATTTCAAAGAGTAGAGTTAGTGTAACGTATTTCAAATACCGATGAATTCTTGAGATGTAGTTAATGAATAGATTGTCCATGTTGGGTGCAGTCTACGTATCAAAATAGAAACACAAAGTTAAATTCAATCCTGTGCTGAAATGCGGAGGAAGCGCTTAGAGCCGTATTTTGCTTCAGTTAAAGAGATAATGCGCTTATCTCACTTTTAAGCTGCATGATGTGATCAATGAGTGTACTTAATTGTAAGAGAAAATCCCAACTGACAATTATTATTGTTAGTAAAGACGCAGCAGCTATCAGATTAATCGTGTCATCGTAATTGTTGTCATCATGAAAAGGTGTTGAAACCGTTAAAACATTATTTTAACAATCTAGAATCAACTGCCGACGTTTAGAATTACATGAACGAAGCGGATTGTACAGACTTGTCATAAAGTTTCTAATGGAATAAGTGAGTTGGAAATTGCTTAACTTCCTCATCACATTTATAGCTGATCTTACATCTTCTTCACACGAGTTGTTGCTATCATGGTCCAAAACTACGATGAGGACTTGTAAAGCAGTTTCCACCAATGGCTCGCGACTATCCGCAAATATTAAATGGTTGTAAGGCAACCCAATTCCCACTGAATTTGTGAAACATACATATAAATATTTAATTAATGAATATGGTAAAACATGTTTTTGCTATGTAAAAATGCACATTTTTGTAAATTATTTGTTAAATAGTTCCACAAGACATAGATTTAATTCTCATTACCTGGGTCATATGAAGCCACAACATTTAGTAGAGAGGTAAATAAAGGAAGTGCATGACGATTGTCACCAGACGAGAAAAATTCTATCCACTTGTTAGGTACGAGAGCATCTCCTGAAAGATTAGTTAATTCAATTAGCCATGTTTTTTAATGTGCCAGGTGCAATTATCATATAATCCAAGTATTTCAAAGATAACATCTCTTTTAAACTCTCACTAGATCTATGCAGGTTGTGTAGTGTGTAGGCATGATGCAACTGCTTATTAAATGATCTTCGCTAATTAACATTCACCACACCAAAAGGAAGGAAGATTTTGCAGATCAGGTCACCCATCATGGTGGTTGCACAACGATAATTACAATAATAAAATAGTCATCGATCAAACGGTGCTTGATGTGACAGATTCATGACAAGTGAATTGACTGCCCTAGGTTGGTGGCAGTAGTTAGTGATATAACCATCCGCCGAATTTTCTCATGTTGCATCAAACATATAATCAACAAAAGAATACAAGTCCCTTGATGTACCAGCACAGCTCAGACATATTCAAACCCATAATAAATTAATAAGACTTTTACTTTTCTTCTTGTGACCACGAAACAATGAAGGGACATGGTGACATCGAATAGCAAATGCAAGTCTTGTACCTTGTTGCTTTTAGAATGCAAAGGTATTTACAGAGATGATATCAAGAGGAATTAAGATTTCAGATAAGTTTAGAATAGATTGACACACATTACTTCAATATAGATTACGGATCGCATATAATTTATCAGCTCAACTATGGACGAAAAAGGAGAGGACGTACATTTGTAATTTTAAATGATGAATGAGCTAAACAATCCCTGAACCGTGCAAAATATGAATCTCAACTCAATCCTTCTCCTTCAAAGGTGCACAGATTTCATTTGTATCATCAATCTCATCGCATCCCTTGAGGAAAACTAATGTACTGACTAAAATTTGGATTAATTCATGCTATTCCTATTCAATCGTTTTCTTGATTTCGTGACGAAAAGAACAAATACCTACGTAATGCATAATGCCACCACCATTCCTTGAAATAGTAAGTGGGGATGACAAAATATGCGTATTGGTCCCTTTCAGAACTTTGTACTTACCCGCAGGTGGCTGAATGTAAATGGTTTCACTAAAACAAGTCAACAGTAACTGAAAACATAAAAAATGATATAAACATAGAAATTCATCAATCTCATGTGTGTTGGTCGTTTTACAAGAACTAATTTTAGAATTTTACCTTTAAAATTTCTGTTCGGCTGCTGTCGTGTTGTGGGACATGGTTCGGATGAGTTGCAAATCCAACGCCAGCTTCCCAGATGTATTCGCAGCTTATTTTAATCATTGAATAAAATTATTATTTTTTGGGGAAGAATTAACGGAGGACATGGATGTTTTTTATCAAAACTAAAATCAGTTTTATTATTATGCTAAATTATTATGCTATTATATTAATATTATGCTCATGAATTTTAACGTGAATTGAATCATAAGAATAAGCATACCTATCAACCGATTGTAAATCTTCAGCTCGGTCCTATGTGGGAGAAAACCATTATGAAATATCATTTGCAACAAGCAATCTCATTTCATAAAATGCTATGTGTATGTAATTATGGCTTGCAACAAAATCAAATCAGGTCTAATTATTGAAATATCTAATTTACATTAGTTGTGAATGTATAGGAACTGATTAAAGAATATTTCGCTTTTTTGCAAGTAGAGTTATTTACTAACGTAAACTACTACTTCGGTAGTAGTTTTTCAATCAAACACTCGACAAGCTTAAAAGCATTTCCAAACATGTAATCAATCAACAAAGTTAAAAAGCATCGAATGTAGAACTTGACGAGTAATGCGTGATTGATGTCTTGAAAAGTGCTTGAGTTTTAACAATCGATTGTCTTACTTGACATTTCAATTCCTATTTGTACATCTTCAAAAAATTAGTATAATTTGCAAATATAAACATTTTGAAATTTTTACTTGTGCATCTGAAATGCGTTGTGCAATATAATTAAGTTAATTTGAGTTTCCCATCATTTTACTAAATAAGCCGATTATCTGATTATAATAATAATAAGTGATTCAATTATCACTTTCCTCGACACAATGGGATTAAATTAAATAATTGATTTAAATTGATTATTTTCTCGTAATCAACAGCAATCACATATGAGAAGGAAAACTGTTCTTCAAACGTCAATATTCATACTCAACTCACCTACATAAATAGCATTGTGCAATTCGGTCAGTGGGACAAAAGTCAATAATCAATAAGATAATTTTTAAAGCGTTAGCTAAAATTCTTACCGGGCCCGTCTTCTTATTTGTCGACACCGTAAAATCAGGACAAAACAGCAAATCCTACAGATTATAAAATTTTGCCGTGTTAATGCATTTCAAGGTAATCATTTCATAACTGTTGGGACGATTAACACTATAACGCCTCTTCCAACACCCCTCTGTGAAAACATACGCTACGTGAATACTCATTTAGGATTCGTAAAACAGAAAACATACATTTTTGAAATAAGTAATGTTCTTTGTGAATCCCAAATGGACCAATTTGACCCAGCCCAAAAACTCTACTTATATTTTGTGAGTCTCATGTTGGATGGAAGGGACTTTTACAATCTGGTACTTACACAGAGCGCTGAAACAAGTGCTTTGGCAAGTGGCATTGTATCGTCATCATCATGCGGTTGACCGCTGGGCAGAGAAGACCAAAAAAATGATCGCCAGTCTGAATCCTCAAACATATACGGTATCAGGCGGGTCAGCAAGCGTACGCAATTTAGTGCTAGGTATTTGTTTAATTCAAAATATATATGCACTTCCAATTCAAACTTAAATATTTGTATATACTACAAACTACAGATTTTATGTTGTGTCACAAAACGGGCAGAAGGCTTACCTATTTGCTGGTCTTGCTGAGTCCTACAAAGAAAAAAAACATGAAAAGTCGGATCTTTCCCAAAAATAGAGCGTGTCTAGTTTCCTTTACCTACAACTGGTATCCACAGCCTTTACCAATTTTTCTACAGCTTTGTTAGAATAAGAATTAAATCTTTGTATAGTTCATTCTTTTCACAATTTACGAATCTAAATCCAAATTGCATAGTGTAAAACGAAATGAATTTGACTTACCTTTGTAGCACAACGTAGCTAGATTATTTGGAGACTCGTCTCGTAATTGCCGAATTTCATTCCCAGGGATAAGAGTAAATACATCATGAGGGCTCGCTACGGAGTCTGACCAGAACATATCCCAAAATTCATCGTCATTCGGGTCCACTGGCTAATAAACATGACAAAAACAATTAGATTATAGTAGCATCGTTGATTAAACTAGTGTATGTACTCGTATATGCAGTTATGTATAGTGTTTGGCGTTATGCAACGTAGCTAATTTATGGATAGACATTTACTTGAAATGTTAAACTGAATACACGTAGAATTATTGCATTTTGGCATTTGATAGAAATCTACAACATGGGCTACAAAATTTTGCATGTGTACACTCATTATTCATTCAGTGATTGAAAATGAATTCTGTTAAATTACATGAATATCCAATAACATTCAATTTAATACCTTCGTTTTTGTAGCCAGTTCCACAAACGCTTTTCGGAAATACATTTTTGTATCGGCATTGCCCATATTGTCCAATATTGTAGTATTAATTTGCGGCTTGTGCTTTTACTGTCTGTGAGATTATTAGTACACCGATACAAATCAATGCAACTCGAAATGAGTTCCTAATTAATTTTCCTATTAATAAATGATATTAGTCAATGTTATTAGTTTGGTCTGGTAATCGGTTTGGAGTTGTTGATTTTATGAAGGAGCAACAATGTTCCAAAGCAGCAATATCAATGCTTTATGGTCAATACAATAAATTAAGAAGTGAAATTGAAGAAAACTAACAATATGGTTCTCAATTACTTAATAATTGTATCTCAATATCTATTAGTGCATGGAGAGTAGAGCACCACAGCACAACCGTTACTATATATACCACCAACACCAACTGCGCTCAAGCACTTGTCAAATTCTGTGGTTTTCGTTAATCCCTAGTGTGGCTTATTTTATTTAACTCGTCTCTTAATGCGTATTAATATGCAAATGTGATGCCAGAAGGGGACAATATGTGAATCTGTATTATAGTGCAAGAACAAATAGCAACATATTGAACGTGGGCTGGTTGTTGAGGAAAACCTGGTGGTTTATTCTCCACGCAAGCGTTGCTCAAGATATCGATTCCGTTTCGGAGTAACAACAACAGTGAAAACATGAGGAGTACTTTTATTTCATGAATTGAATCAAATACGCACTTCACTTTCATGCATTTCCTCCTGAGCGTCTATCCGCCCAATTCTAAACAAACTAACTATTTCGATTTTCATGATTGCAAAGACAAAATTAACGCATTATATAATATCTTACGTATGTATATAGATCTTTTAACTGAGAGAAGAGGCTGTCAAAAGTCAATAGGCATGGATTACATGAATAGCCACGTAACACGCATATTTTTAATTGATTTAGGAAGCATGAATGCGA
>JAQFZJ010000796.1:0-16757 GCA_034695645.1 Folsomia fimetaria
ACACCTTAACCAACAACAAGAGGATAAGGCAGCTATTGCAAGTGAAAAGAAACGTCAAGCTTTCTCCGATATGGCCAGAAGCATCCACGTCGTCCGAAATGAAGAAGATAATGAAAATGCCCCTGATCCATGTGAGACTGATCTGAATATTATTGAATCATTGATTGGTTCCTATACCCAAAATGAGAATAGAGTTTATGATGATGCGAATATGTGAATATTGATGTTAACCAATTTTATGCTTGCCTAAGAATTAAGTAAAATTGCTTTCTGTTTGATATTCTGTGTTGACTAATCCAGTGCGTTTTTATAGCTATTATATCCGGAACTCATGTATTAACACATTATGCCCATATTTGACTTTTGAAATGGGTCACACCCGTATCCTAAATTTAAATTTCACATAAACTGCCATTTTCCAGCTAATATTTACTCGTATTCCACAAAAAAACCCGAAAATTTTGCAACTTTTTAATTTTGTCACCCACGAAATTCATATCAAAGGGTCCCCCCTTCTCTACTTTTCAAAATCGAGTCCCGTGACTTTCGTCACAAAATTTTGGTGCAAATGAGTTCACCTTGTTAGGCTGTAACTAAGGACTTAATTAATTCAGCACCTTGATTTACCCGAAAGTTTTATTTAGAAAAACTATTTAATAGTTTTTCTATTTCAGATAAATGTTTATATGTACACATTAATATAGAAATTAACTAAACTTACCAATTTAAGCATCCACTTCACACTTCTGCTGGAAGTTAATTGTCAATTTCTTCGACGATCTAAGCTGATTTCCAAAATCAGCTTGCTGAACCTACAAACACTGACTGCTCTTGGGACTATTGAAGAGACGGTGTTCGTTGTGCCAGCACAAAATATTGTATTTGTGTACAAAAATGTTGGAGCAAACGAACGAGACACATTGAAATGTATTGCTCCTTTCGTGCGCGGGTTCCACTGAATTTTTATCAATAGACCATCATCTGGTGCTCATTTGCATCAGAGAAAGATATTATTATTTTGTAGCAAAACACACATAAATGTTTCTTTCGATTATTTGATTTCTCGCATAATACGTAATATATATATATATATATATATTGTGAGGCGACGACTGACAGACAAGGTATAAGGAGTGGAGAAAATCGCCTTAAAACAGGTACTATAAAATTGCTTCAGGTGAAATGTTTCGGTATTCCAAATTCTAATTCAACGCAATAGTATGCAGTATGGCTAAAACTGTTATTCTGTCATTTACCCAACGAACATAACACACAATGTAACTAACTATGCATTATTGGAGTTTATTATATGTACTGTTATCGAATTATGCACAGTTTGAATGATTAAAGTATAAACATCAATGTGTTCCTCTTGGGACAACGTGTGATAACATTGTCATATCTCTTCTGTAATATGTCCTGTCTTTTTGCAGTTTGTAATCGATTCGAGAATAATATTTTAAGATATGCATTGCACACTACTGTACAAAAATATTGAATTCCCAATAAACTTTCCCAAAGAAAGCAAGTCTTAATTGTATTTTTTTTATTCTAGATATATTGATGCCCATGATCTGTCCCATATTTCCTTATGAAATTTTCATCTCCGTCGTATGTAGACCACATACAAGCGCATTATACATCCGTTTACATCGTCAATTCTCCCATGATCACTTCTTTTAACTCTCATTCGTTTGAATCTATCATTCTTCGATTTGATAACGTTGCTCAAAAAAACCGTATCTGGAAGTCGTAGCCGTTGTCTGGAAAAGAAAACGGATGTTTTAATAACTAAGTGGAGTGTTGACTACACTGTTTGCCGAGCTGATCTTGCTCAAACCTGGAAGTGATAAAACATTATGTATTTCTTTACAACGGTGTTTATATAAATTCTTTACAATTTGAATCCTGAAATAATTGTTTCATTATTAAAGTTTACCTAAAGTGCCGAATGTGGACTTCGATTTATAATGATCTAGTGTCATATCGCAATTTTAAATTGCAACATTGAAATTACATATAACTATGTTGGCATTATGGGTCATTCGGCTCTGAGTCCAGGAAAGTGGCAAATGGAACCTGCTGATTTAAGAGTTTTTGGTAAGATCTTTTTTTTAAGCTTTTGACATTAAAGATATGAATGTTGTGGTTTACATTTGCAATTACAACACATACTATTTAACACACGACAAAAATATAATCATCGTCGCTTACTGGATGCAAAACCAAGCTAAGCTATCTCATGTTTTGCATGAAATTGTTGAAGGAACCAAACCATATTATCTGTTCTTTGAAAATGTAGAGAGAAACCAAATGACTTTGAAGCCTTCAGTACATCTTGTTCTTGTTGGCCCTAGCAAGGTTATGCATCATTCTAGCTTTCATACAAAATACAACAACCTTACCCGATGGGGTTGCCCATGCCCACTATTGGGTAATCATAATCATAAAGGACCACTCGCACTCTCCAAACGACGATTTCAGTAGACTGACTTCGTGTTTACTAGTTGTACGCGTCATTGTAGCAAATTTCAATTTGATACCTACAGTCAAGTCAGTTACAAAAACGGTGTGGGTGGGTCACTCCACCCGTATTGTACCAACCAACCAACTGCCCAAGTTTCTATATTTGAGAGATAATGTTCTTGTATGTAGTTGTAGCATTACATGCTTATTATGGGTTATATCAATTTGTAAATACATTCTTCTATACCAACAAGCACCACAGATAGCAGCAGTTTGCAGTTGAGTTCTCATATCAGGAAGAGCATTAGCCCTAACCATGTCTTGAATTGGTGAAGCGATAATAAAGATGAGAAAATGAAGCTTTGATATAAGAAACTACGCATAATAAGAAATAAGAAGCCACTTGACTCTCCAAAGCCATCAAATCAACATTATTATTCTTTATCCATTTTTGGAAACCAGTTTTTACCAGATTTTTCCGGTTTGACGTCTTTTCATGTCAACATAAGTTACCATCTCTTCCTGTCATCCAAAATGGTTGGCGAGACACTGCAAACAAGTATATAGACTGTGACTTTTATAGTTCAATGCAAGCGTTGTTTGGAATCAATTACTTTAATTTCTAGAAATGCTTAAAGTTGACGCAGTTTACTTGAGCAATACTTACACATAACGAACATGTTATTTTCTGGCTAATGAGATGTATATCGGTAGAAAACACAATATTTTAGTTCATTTAGAATTTATTAAGTAGATGAGATAATATAATTAAATTACGAAATATAAATCAAAATAATGTATAATTCGTCAACTAGAAAGGGAAGTAATCAAATGTTTAACGGTACCTCAGCTCTAAATAACTTGTGAAATGCAATCACTATGTAAGAAATCACTATTGAGAAGAGATTATTAGTATTAGTAGTCTATAACTCTACGAGATTTGATTGAAGTCGAATGGATGAATGAGACCTTATTTCATTACAAATGTTACATTGAGGACGAAAAGCTTACAGTTTAATTACAATTCGAGGTATTATATTGACGTCTTTGACTTCTTATATTCCATAATATTCCCAATATAAAAATATGCACTGGCGTTTGTACATTACGTACAAGTTTGCAACCTTCACAATTTCGATTTGGTATGTATAATGGATCAATTTATTATATATCAATATAAATTGTACACTATTGTAGCAATGTAAAATAAAACGTAACCTGGATATTCTACACAAGCATAGACTTTTATAAATTCTGAAGTTGCTCATTTGGTGTATGAACGAACGCAAACTTTAATTTTAAAGAGCGATTAGTAAAAATTTGAATGATAATTAATCTCTTACTCTTTTTGTTTTACTCATCAAATGGTTCCATGTTGAATCAACAGTCTGTTGATATTTGTTCATGATAATAATCATTGAATTCTGGAATTCAAGCGTTAGATCCCCCTTCCCTTTGCTACAATCAAGTTTTTTTTGTATGTCTATAGGAAAATGTTAATTCATTTTCATACACGCTGAATTTAAGGAACATAATGCATATTTTGAACATTTGTATTCATTTTCAATATCATTGTCGTCATCGTTCGAGTACATATTTTGCGAGAAGCTTTTCCATCATTATTTGATATGGTTTTTTGTGATGTAGCGTGTATGTAGTATGTAGCAATAAAACATGGCAGCTAACATAATTTGGGTAGGCAAAATACTTCCACTCCAACGCTATTATGATTCTCCGATGGGTAGTTAATGTGGTCTCGTAAATGCCATGAATCTTAATGACTTCCGAATATTTACTCCAGATTTGAGAGAATTGCGTTGTTATTTAACGTCAAAGAAGACATCAAGGTGTATGTGGAGCATGTAAAGTTGAGCATCTCGATGAATTCATTTTCAATTATATCTGGTTCGTTGGTTGGTGTAATTACTTGCAGACAGATAAAGCTCCAGTAGATCTCTCTTTGGTTATTGTGTTGTTTCTATTCTTCTTCTTTGTATGCCTAATACTCGGGATTGGAAAAGAGCGTGACATATCAACTGCGCTCAAAACTAATGGGATTCAATACCATTGACTGTTAAGTGAGTTAAAATTAAGTAAGCGAGGTAAGTATCGTGTGTGTCTAACAGCTTTCCTTGTGATTGGTGGAACTGATTATCAGCATGCACTCGTCATGTGCCACTCCAGATTAACAGTACAGATCAGATCCGCATAGTTGTTGTAATGGAGCTCCAGAGAAGCGCAATATAATTAACATCTGTAATTCTATCTATCAAATGCGGCAGAGGCAGCATAATGTAATACATAGTGTATCCATACCATACCCTATGCATAATATATGTGAAATGCTTAAATTACTATTTAGCATGACAGCGAAAGTACTAACATTTAGTTAATTTACATCCCAATAGGGAAATAAATACAATATGTACGTATGTATAATATGACTATTTTTGTAGCTTCTTAACGATCGAAAATGGAATTAGTTAATGCACTTATAATTGTGTGCTGAGTTTTCATATCAGAATGTTTGGAAACTTTTGTTTTCGGTTTATAAATCTACTTTCGGGTTCTGGTTTTTGTGGTATTTATAATGCCTGATATTAAGTAAATGTCAATGGGCTGAACAAATTTCACCGAAATGTCCCTTCCTTCTATTTTCAAAATATCTGATTCTCTTGAGAGAGACAGACATACATGAGTTGAAACGCAAGTGATTGATAAAGTGAGTTTGGGGGTTTGTTAACTCAGAGCATTTGTTTAAACATAAAATAAAGCCAATTTTTCTCATAACCTGGCGAATCGGGATCCTATTTTCTCCTGTCACACATAACATCAAGCTTGCATGGGCATGGTTACCAGTTCAGTTACTGTTAGTTACTGTTGACTGTAACACAATCCAACTGGAGGGAGAGTGAAAGGCAGATATTATTACACACGGCAGTTTCCACGTTCTGCTCTTATATGGCCTGATTTTTGCTTGGATTCTGTTTTTTCTTGTGCATCCGTAACATACATGTTAAGATGAAATAAAGTAATAAAAGGAGTGAAAGCATTGACGTCAGTCACTTCTCTGGTTGCTGCTAAATCATTCGTTCCGGCCACTTGGGCTAAAAGAAAGTGCGCTCAGCCACATACATATCCATAACATCGTCCTTCAATTCAATTCTATATAAATGTTGTTGTGCTTTGGACATGTAGACAACAAAATGGTCCATGGTTAATAAAACCACAGGTTTCTCTCCATTAGTGGAAATTGCGAACATAATCTTGTCATCAATAAACAACTCCTTGCCTTTGTCTCCTGAAATGTGACAAACTTTTGACCTTATGTAGCTGAATAATTATGCGGTAAAAGTGGATACTTTAGCTATTAACCAGACACCCTTGTCAGACAATGCTTTCTGTGTAATTCGCAATAGGGTTGGGTTATAGATACTAATATTAGGTTGTATGTATATCTGTAGTATATAGGTTGTAGGATCAGACAGGACGGCATACGTTACCTGTTACTCCTTTTCAATTGCCGACATTGCACTATCAATTGGCATTAATTGCTTTATTTGCTTTGCCATCCATTGCCTTCATTTCACTTGGTTGGATAAATTGTTATAGAAGTAGTTAGCACACCGGGAAGAAGGCATATTGCGCTGGACCTACTTTATTCCGTAGAGAAGGAAGAAATGGTGAAAGTCGAGTTCGTTTATTTATTGTACGTGAAAGATCATTTGCTCTACCTGACAGGTGCGAAGTTATGTATGTTATTACCTATAGTACGCTTCAAGTGCTTGTCATTGAATTAACACCTCTGCCAACGAATTAGAATCCACAGTGATCATAATAATTATAAGAGGCTGCAACTTTTCAATCACTTATGCGGTTTTCCACATTATTTCATAATCGCACTGACAAACGCAGATATGATGATTTCATCCCATTGCATGTGGTGCTTGTCGATAATAATGTGTATATATTGTATGTACTATATGGACTCTTTAATTGAATATTCTGTTAATGTTACTGTTATTAATATTAGTTGGCTAGCTCATAGCTCAACATTGCATCGGTTAATGAATTCTATTAATATTAATGTTGCAAATTGTAAAACCGCATAATTGGGGCTAGTCCGCATATGAGTTCTTTTGTCATGATAATTATTGTACCCTAAGTTTTGCAACCTCACGAAACATTTGCAATTTATTCAAGGATTGAGCATGAGCATTATTATTTGCCTGTTCAAGTTTAAATTCCGTGTTAAGGATGCCAGCTTAATTTATGATCTACGTTGTATTATGATAAATATACTATATAGCGTCGTTCCTGTACATTTAATCAAACTTTAGTGAAGCGAAAAATGTGTGTATTCGTAAACTCTAGCTACATAAATTCATTCTAATTTGATACATATTGTGTACTACTGATTGTGATAAAGAATTATGCAAAAACGACAATTCACTTATAAGGCTACAGGGTTCTCCGATATTATTATTGCATATATACTACGAAAGAAATCCAATTTAAATTCATTGAATAAAAAACTAAGCATTGATTCCAGCGTAGCTAATTATGTGAATGTGAACACCTTTTATCCATTGGCATACTTATTATTCATTTCATATGGACTGTGTATATTAGTTTGTGTTTCTTGTATCCGTATTCTCAGTAGTGAGTTTTGAACACAGTACAAGTTTGTACTGACCACATAATTCGTTCATACAGATACAGTTTACATCACTGGAAGGTGCTCTTAACCGCCAAGTCACCTTCATTATGTGCGGCTGTTCATTCTCTAGGTGGCAACTCCATTGACTTTTTCCATTCTATATTCAATTGTTATATTAATGGTTGATACTTTATAATTTTTTGTTATGATGATGATTTTCAAAGCCTTGGCATTGCAATAGGCAGCAGCTCGATCACAACAGTAATAATTTATTTTGGGTGCGTTCACTACTAGATGATTATAATAATAAAAACTTTCCATGTCTCACTTTTCTAACCCAAACCAAAATTCGCATTTCATTTCATCAATGAAGAAAATGTTGTGAAAAATTGACACTGACGTGACCACCACCCATTTCTAATGTTAGTAACCAATTGTCCAATCATTTCCAGAAACTTCACAGTACACGTGAAACAACGTCACAGTGGTCACAGTAGTAAGTTTGGTGAGATTGGTCAACTCCTTCTTAAGTTATCGTTTGACAGACCCAGATGAAAATGACTCTAATATAACCTTTGGTGTGCAGGACTTAAAAATTAAAGTTTACAATACACATGGTAAATATGTACGAAGCATACTAAGAAACTACTATACAAAAGCGTACTCGAATATCTGAAAGTTTTTGATCCAATCAATCAGCAGACGTTCTTCGAAGGATCATTAATTTTCCATTTTTTTTATTATTAGAAGACTACCACCGTCATTTACACGCGTTTAATCCGTGAAACTTTTTGTTCACTGACAAATGTGATCATGTAACTTGCAGTATGGTAAGCAGATTTACCTTCAAAAAATAGCATAGCAGAAATTGCTGTTGTCGAGGTTAGCTGCAAATGATACATGATTTGAGAGTAGGGTAGGTAGGGATGGATGTTAGGGATGGATACAATGATTCGCATTATTATATTGCCAATTTTGCAAGGCGAACAATACAATCATGATTCACGTTGTCAACTGTTTGTAATTTTTTCATCAGGAATTTTGTAGTCTGGCTAGATGGTTATATTTTTTAACGCCCATTAGAGTAAAAGTCTACTGTATATCACTGGATAATCATAAAAACCTTATGTACGTATATCAATTGCTTGCTTGAATACAAAAGGGAAGTCAAGTGACAAAAATTCGAATTTTTACACTTGTTTGCTTTGCATTTTACACATGAAAAGAAGTATTATTGCCTTGATTCGACTACACAGAGGCGTAAATTGTTTTCACAAATACAGCGTAAATGAGCTTCAATCATTTTGTACAAAATGAAATGAGATACAAGTGAATATGTGCATGTAACTAGAAATTATTCATGTCGTCAGATCTTACTAGGTTGTGAGAACAATGCGATGCTTGTTTATGATTTGAATTTCATTCTGGCATAGATGTGCAAATACTTTGTAAAACTGGTTGTTTGGTATCCTAATATAGTATGTATTAATTGTACAGCAGAGAGATGCGCTCATGTAGCAATTGACTTATGTACTAGTATGTATATCGAGAAGGATTCAGCATGGGTATAAATCGGCCACAAAAACCGAATCAAATGACGTAAGATGCATTTGATGAGATGAGCTACAATACAACATGCATGGAGCATATAGTGATAACAGAAACCTGATAATGTAAACTTGTATTGTATAGTGCTTTGGGTTGGCAATATAAAATTAATTGTGACAAAAAATATTTGCTATTTGCTTACTAACACCGTCAGGAATACTATCTCACTCACTCCAATAATCAAATGAAATCTTCAGGGCATTTCTGCAAAATAAACTTGGTACTATGATATTCATATTCTTTAAGAACCAATGACGTAGTGAAATGAAGAATTGCATTGACTGGTCAGAATCCATCAGTGAATTTAGAAATGATCATTGACAAAGTGGTATACAAGTAATGTTGCAAGGTTCATGACTCGCAGACTGACTGGTTGCCTTGTCCTTTATACCCACAATAATATAATACAAGTAACCACATTGCAACCTCTACAAAACTCGTTGAAAAATTTGGTCTGCTACAATCGAAGTAGTTAGTAACACTCTAGGGTTTGTCCTGACTTGACGACTGCATAGTGCTTGGAGTGTACTGTTTATTGATTAGTTGGCAAAGAGCAGCATTGTTTGATTGTATAGTGAAAATTGGCAATTATTGCCATTTTGGTAAAAGCACTGTTTGTATAATATGATATAAGTATGTATGCATTGTAGGAAGTGGTGTTATAAGTGGAATGAGGGGTGAATTGTAACGACATCAAGTTCATCAATAGAATAAGTTTGAGCAAAGTAACAATAAAATAGTTGATTGTTACAAAATAATTTCAAGAACTAATTATCGATGTGACCAACAATTCAGTTAAACCAACGAAACAAAAGTCCTTCTTCACAATTTGAGTATTATTCTGAGAGACGAAATGATACAGATACATATATCTGCATTGGAATATTTCCCACTGACGATTTATTGTTATTCTAAAGAGACGCTCACGCTAATTTCCGCTCCTTAAAATACAGAAGGTACATCGTGGGCGGGTTAACTCCTCTTCATTGCCACTCCAAATATTATAAATCTATTCAAAGCACATCATTTGCTTTATCCAAAGTCATTAGGATCCAGAAACTGTTTGAATTATGAATGTTGCACAACTTGAAGGAGAAAATCTGAGCGACCACTTGTGTTCCATTTTTACCAAGAAAGACGTAATAATTATCACTAATGCGATGTAGAGTTGTGTTACTTATTTGATGTGTCGAATATCACGAGCTATATGATAATATATTCTATTTGTCTATAGTTTGAAGTTGCTCTCTCGAGCAGTGGAAAGAGATCTATGTATATCTATCTTGTGTTGCGTGAGATTAGTCTTTAACCATAAACAAATAATGATTATATTATTAGTAGAGCACAGCAGAAGAGTGTATTAGTTGTGATCCCATATATTTAGTTTAATATCTGTATTAAATATGGGGGACAAAGTTGGTGTTTGAGACTGGAGAAGTAGGGTGAGAGGGGGATATACATATATGATACATACATATCTGTACGTATAGATGGATGGATGAGGAGGAGGATGACACCACCAATTATTTAACAGAGATAATACCGTTGCATCGTTTCAACAGTGTGTGAGTGATCCAGTGAGTAAGATTGAAGCATTGCATGCGTTTGAGTGGGGTCGAATATCTGTACAAGCGTTGATGGTTGCTAGCTTTTGATGCAATAAGAAGAGGACGAGGTGAAAGGTTTGGTTTAGTTGGTCTGTTGTTTCTGCCCTGCTTACTTCACTCTCTATTTTTCACCATCAGTTAAGTTGTACATCTCAGCTCAATCTAGTCAAACCCATCTCTTTGATTTTGATTGAATTGGTCACATTTACCCAAAAAAAAGTATATGTGAGTGGAGTCAAGATCCTGGCTGGATTATCTGTATGTATTTGTTAAAACTTCTCCAGTGGATTAACCAGTTCCATTTATTTGCATCGTAATCGTAACTCAGGTCGAGGACAGAGTAGATAATAATCGCAGTGGTGGTTATCCAGTTGATCCAGTTAATGGTGTTTTAACAATTACTAATTTTCTGCAAGAATCAAAAGAGTGTTTCAAGTAGCCAAAAGCTATAAGCACTGATTACTTCGTCCTGACTTTTTACGAGACTTTATTGACCAAGGCTGAGCCTAAGCTATGGTGGAATATGGTCGGCAACGATAAGAATAGAGCAAAACGAAGCAGAAGCAGCAACAGCAACAGCAGGTTGCTCATCACCGTTAAGAAACCTTTGAACTCCTCGCATTATCAGAAAAATATTGAGAAGCAATTTCAAACCAGTGCGGACATTGAGCGGGGAAGAACTTTTGGGTTTTGTGCTGCTTGTGATTACAAACAATATTCATATTTTGAACAGAATAGTGTAATTTTCTGAAAGGTGGAATTTGTTATGTTGTGACTTTCTCCCCATCTCATCCTATCTCATCTCATCATATAATAATAAGCAATGTCTGCACAGTGTCTGCCTCCCTTCTTTTTACCTCGCGTATGAATCAACCCAGTTAAATCCTTATCCATTGGCGTCAGGCATCAACAACTGTGATTCAGAATTAATTAGTTGTGCGTGATAACATATAAAGAAGAGGAACTCTATAAGAACTAACTGGAGGCTAATTGAGACATCTTCCTCGCATAGTCTCCTCCTTCCTTCTTCGTAATTGAATTTATTAAACTGCTGGCAGTTAATGAAGAGAGACACACAGACTAATCTCTTGGTTCAATATTATGATAATGATAAATAAGCGGGACTAAATAAGAAGGCTGAACTTATTCGAAGCAAAGTCTAAAGTCAATCACTCACACTGTATGTATATCGCATTCATTCTCATTGTTTTCTACACACAACAACAACGCCATACATACATTGCATTACATTCAGTGCAGGCTGGATCCTTGACTTGATTGACAATCTTTGAAATTTGTGTCTATTAAATAAATCTCTCCTTATACAAGTCGTCCTGTATAAGTCGACCTGGCTTTACATCATGTCCTCGACCTCTCTTCTCAGCATTCCGCATTCGTCCTACAAATAATAATACGAGACTGAAACACTTGATCAAGCAAAAGACAGTGATATCACACACGTGAGTCAATTTATTCCCTTGACTGGGCAAAGCAGTCACCCAAAAATCATTTCGGACACTGTGAGACAAAACTGTCTCAATAATCTCTTCTCTTTCACTCCACCACCGTTGTTACAAGTGATCTCTCATTTTTTGTTTTTTTAATTTCTTTTCAGACATTTGTATGCCTTCTTTGTGGCAAAGTTTAGCACATATAATAACACTTATGCACATTGTATAAGTACATACAACTTTCATATAGATTGTGATATAAGAATAACTACTAATAGATATATTAGAATTATTAGAACTTGGAAAGAGGGTATAGAATTAAGAGAAACAAGAAAACATCCCACGAGATTGGAAATACACTGATCAACCAAATACACAAAAATATTATTATTTGTAGCCCTCGTACTTAATTGCTGTCCTGCTCTGCGTGTGTTGGCTCAATCGCTGCGTCAATAAACTGAGTTCAAGTTTTGATTATTTAGAGAGCTGATTCAACTGAAGAAACGATAAGCCATCATCATCATCGTGACAAACTCTTCTCAACAAAAGTTGGGTGGGTGGACCAACGCTTGTCCACTACACTATTAGGATGGAGAAGTGAAATTGTGATTTAATGATTTAAATACCATTTTTACATGGTCCAAGCCACAACTCCAGATTTATCCAGTTTGAGATTGATCCAAATTGTCTCAATTGAGATTGCTATATATGCATAAGCGATTCGTTTGAGATTAATAATGATCAAGTAGCAACATCCATGTTAAAATAATACTAATATTGTTCAATATAGTAATTTGACCTGCTTCGCTTAAAGAATATTAAATGACTGATAACATTCTCGTGAAAATATAAATTTCTTTATAAAAATAGCATATAATCAAAATCGAATAACATTTCCAAGATCTAGCTGAAAAAGGTGCTCCTATCCTACTGTGGTGGTACTTTATTATCTGTTTCTCCAGGGATATGGAATTTCTTGGAGAAAGCACAAAGTTGTAATTGCCGGTCGGATATAGTCTAATTAACTTTGACATTGTGTTGATTAATTTGAGTTTAAGTGTTTTTTTCATCTGGAAAAGCTTGACTTCAAAGTACAAAAGATCTCTAGTGCAACAAACCAAGAAAATCATTTGAAAAAATATAAATCGATCAATGATGGACGACTATCGGGTTGGATATTTGTTGGCAAGCATGGCGTCACCTTACAATAGCCACAGTAAGAACAATAATCATTAATCAATTAAGCCAACCTAACCGTGTATATTAATTCTTCAATAAGAATATAAATATATTCTCTGTATATATTGGTTTGGAATTACTAATAGTTCCGAGAAGTTTTAATTTTGTTGTAACACAATACATTTATGGAGTAGTTCGAATTTAGCCTTGCGAATTATGTATAATGACCGAGGTCAGCGAAGTGTAGGTATATATTTATATTTAAAACTTTATATAATGTATACTACTACTACACAATACATTATTGATGAGCAGAAAACAGAATAGACACTTAGTTTAGTTGAAGTCAGCAATCTGTCTCAAGGTCGCAAAATCGGTTGCGATTGTTCCGTCTCCAATCCATTCCATACACACTCATACATTGTGAAGCTAGAATTATAGATGTTTCATTTCAATTCAAATTACATTTTCTACTTTTGGTCCACATGTTTCAATGTTTACAATTGTAGTTTGAAGTCTTTATATAAATTGCCATATTTTCAATTTACTTATCAATACAAACTTTCCGATATAATAACGATCGATTTTAAGTCAAATCAACATGTCACATTATTTGACAAAGCAGTCTGCAATTTTTAAGGGAAAATAAATATTGTTTTATTTGCCGGATTTAAGTAGTAATTTCATGTTTGAAGGTGTCAACTCCCACGTTCTTTGCATATGGGGAATAAAAATGAAAAATAAAGTCTTCAACCTTTGGAGCTGTCACTATGCGGTATTCAGTTCATTAATAATACATGAAAGACGCGCTTTAGATTTTTCATAAAAATGATTCCACCACCAACCACGGTTGACGTTGTTGCTAATTCTCCAGAACCACTTTGCCTGTGTATATAGTTCTGACAAAATTGGGTTTCCCCAGTCGATGTAATTGCACGACTTCATTTTCCTCGAATACATAGCCCAACACAATGAGAATGAACCCAGTGAACATTCACATACATACAGTATGTAAAGTTCTTTAACAAGTCTTGTCACATTTGTGTCATTGGTTTCACTTTTTCCGTACAGCAATATGTTGATGACATTCTACAGATATTCAACACATTTCATACATACATACATACATATAATTTATAGTGGACGACATATAAATTTGTAGTGCTATTTGGTGATATTTCAAGAACTTGAAGTGTTGATACATACTATGTAGTACTGGAAAACAAGTTCTGTGAAAAAAAAGAAAGATGAAATATTTAATGTCATGGAATAATTTAACGTATTTCCTGGTGACCTCATTTTTGATTTCAAAAACATCATTAGTTTGTTAAAACAAAACTGTCCAACACTAAAACAATGTCCAAAAGCATGTAGAATACCGGTTTCACAAACTCTTAGGTTGGCAATAGACAGATGCATAAATGAAAATACACCACAAGCATGGCACCTTCTCCTAACCTTCCCATACATTGTTCTCCAATGCAAACAAAATTCTCATGACAAAACTGGTCCTAGTCTTAATACCAAAATTAAGAACAATCTTCAAATTTTCGAATCTCTTACATACGACACATACCAGGACTTTCTCATTTCACTTTCAAGTAAACATTCAAATACTGGAAAAATTTCTTCTCCTGGTAGTAATAATATAGGTCCAAAAGTTACATCCAAAGTATCAGAAGGCAATATTCGAGGTGCAATTAGACTTTTAGCATCAGATGACACAATTGCACCCAATTCAACAGAAACGTTAGAATCTTTAGTAGACAAGCATCCAACACAATCATTAGATCATTTTATAGAATTGGACGAACATAACATCACACCACATATTTCCACAGTAGATCAGGTTTCCTCTGCATTGTATAGTTTTCCAAATGGCTCTGCTGGAGGTTTAGATGCTTTACGACCTCAAATCTTAAAAGATTTAGTCTCACTTCATACAGGCGATATAGGGAAACAGTTTAGTGAATCTCTAACAAAATTATGCAATTTCATGTTGGCAGGAAAGGTTCCTTTAGAAATATGTCCTTTCATATATGGTGCTAGTCTCACAGCTCTCACAAAAAAATCAGGAGGTATTAGACCCATTGCAGTAGGTTGCACATATCGTCGTTTAGTTTCCAAACTTGGTGTCAAGGTCATGAATCACAAATTTCAAGATTACTTTAGTCCAGTTCAAGTAGGCTTTAATGTTAAGAACGGCGCTGAAGTAGGAGCACATGCTGCACGTAGATTTTTCACATACCCTCACAAAACACCCACTGCTTTCCTTAAGATTGATTTTAAAAATGCTTTCAACATGGTAGATAGGGGTAAATTGCTTTCTTATGTTCATGAAATGGTTCCCACTTTATACCCATACATCAATCAGTGTTATAGATCTTCATCTCATCTTGTTTGGAATTCCTCATCTATTGATTCATGCAGAGGAGTTCAACAAGGCGATCCATTAGGTCCACCTCTTTTTTGTTTAATTTTGCAACCATTAATTTCAAAATTAGTTTCCGAATTTAATATGTGGTATCTGGATGATGGCACGTTAGGGGGTAATCCAAATACAGTTTTAGAAGATTTCAGTCATATCATCTCATGTGCAGAACAAGTAGGTTTGGAATTGAATTTTGACAAATGTGAGGTTGCTGTATTAGGTCCACAAAATAACACACAATCCATAATTTCATCTTTCCAATCAATGGCACCAGGTATTTCTATCATGACTCAGGAAAATGCTGAACTATTAGGTGCACCTCTAACTTATGAATCCACTGAATATCTTTTCCGGAAAAAGATTAATGCATTTTCTAACATGACAAGTCGCTTGCATACTATTCCAAATCATATAGCATATTATCTCTTGAAACATTCGTTAGCTATTCCACGTTTAGTTTATCTTTTGAGAGCAGCACCACTTTTCAAATTTCCACATTTATTAGAAGAATTTGATTCATTACTTCACAATTCTTTAGAAGAAATCACAAATTGCCAAATTGATTCCATCACATTACAACAGATTTCATTACCAGTTAAATTAGGTGGTTTAGGCATTCGACAATCAAAATCATTAGCTACTCCATGTTTCCTTGCATCATCTTTTGCTACCTCTTCCTTGGTTTCTACAATCTTGCCTTCATATGTCACTGCTATGTCTGATTCTCTTGTGACCGAAGCGCAGGATTTGTGGAAATTAAGTAGTTCTAGCGAAGATTTTCCATCCGAAACAATTTCATCTCTCCAATCATCTTGGGAAACTCCTATTTTTAACCACATTTCATCAAATATTTTGAATTCAGCTACATCCACCATTGACACCGCAAGAATTTTGGCATCTCGCTCAGAAGAGTCAGGCGCATGGCTACAAGTATTACCATCTAGAAATTTGGGTACACTCCTAGATGACAACACATTTAGAATTGCAATTGGCCTTAGGTTAGGTACAAAATTATGCTTTCCTCATAAATGCATTTGTGGCGCTGATATAGACGAATTAGGTTTGCATGCACTTAAATGCAAGAGCAGTAGTGGTAGACATTCCCGGCATACTCAGGTTAACGATATCATAAAAAGAGCTTTAATTTCAGCAGATATTCCAAGTATTAGGGAACCTTTAGGATGTTGTAGGGAGGACGGTAAAAGACCTGATGGCTTAACTTTAATTCCATATAAGAAAGGGCGTTCATTAATTTGGGACTTTACATGCACTGACACATTTGCTCCATCATACATTTCAAAAACAAAAATCCATGCTGGTGCAGCCGCAACCTTAGCCGAGGCAAAAAAACATAA
>JAQFZJ010000797.1:0-16755 GCA_034695645.1 Folsomia fimetaria
CAATATATTTACATCGCAACCAAAAAATACACATTTCTTCACACAAAACAAACAGTCACAACTCACAACTAGTTTTTTTTCACTATTTGTCAATATCAAAATCAAATCAAATCAATAAATTCAAGGACAATACTGCAGCTGGCCTATTTTATTGCATTAAAGAACGTCTTTCTTTCTCTACGAGTGGTATCTGTCGTTAAGCTGATATATGACGTAACTGACGTAAGTTGTAAGTATGTATATTATTCTCAATGTACGGTGTATTAAAAATTGCATACTTCGCATAATAATCCAGAATTATCTGTATTTCATTTTATTTGAAGGATTTGTGATCTGAGTGCACTTTTTGCCGTGATGGCCAGCATCTCGCGTTGAATGTAGTCATCCTTTCTTATCATGTCATTGAAACAACAATGAAAGGGATTTTGTGGAAATGGACCAATTATTGGAATGGTGAGTATGATCTGATAAAACAGTTCATGAAAGTAATCAAAGAATAATTCTTTCAAATATTGATAATACAAAAGTCATAATTATAATAATATATAATTCCAGGGTGGCAGCCAAGATGGTTTATTCTTGAGGATGGCGTCCTTTCGTATTATTCTTCTGAAGAGGAAGTTCATCAAGGCTGTAAAGGCTCGGTTTGTGTAGCGGCTTGTGACATTAATGGTAACTTAAATATGATTACACTTAAACTAAATAATATGTGTTATGTGTCCTTATTTAACTAATTGTATTGTCTTTCAGTTCATCAGACAGATCTTCTCCGATTAGATGTGGTGATCCCGGGAGAACAACATATTTATGTACGAGTGGCAAGCCCTAGTGAACGCCAACAATGGCTCGTTGCGCTGGGAAGTGCTAAAGCGCAAGGTTTGGTATCAAGAGCAAGAAAGAATTCAGGTTGTTTAGTTTAGTAATACAATTATATAATTTATTTGACAACGAATATTCTCTACTTTCCAGAATCCTCGGATTTGGCAAAAGGCAAAAAGTCGGAACTTAGATTATACTGTGACCTACTCATGCAACTGGCGCATTCCATTAAAGAAGCTGCAAATGACGATGATGGTCCAAATGTCAGTGTAAGAGAAGATAATAAATAATACAAACGCTTTAATCGAACTCTGTAGGATTTTGACCAACAAATTTGATTTTATAGAAATTAGACGAATCTACAAACCTCCTTAGTGCCACATGTGATACGTTTATTAAGACATTGGATGAGTGTTTGACTTTGGCCGCTGCAAATGGAAATCTTTCAAAAGGAAGCAAATCAAAATCAATTGTCCACTCCAACTCAAATTAAAGCTTAAGACAAATAACATAAAATCAAAAGTTTTATACAAATATTACTAATGTAACCAAATTCGCAATGCATTTACACTTACCTAACCCAGGTATTGTTAATTTAACCAATTTTTCAGGCATAACAATAATTTACCAGGATGAATAGTCGAATGTGTTGATTGTACAACTTTTTTTAAATTCGTGATATCTTGTTATAACTAGTTCACTTCATATTTCATCTCAATACTTTCACCAGAAAGTTTATCCTACGAACCACAGCAATACCAAAAATGCAACATGTTATACTCATCCTCATGTCAGTGTTTTGAAACTATTAATGAATACAGTTACCAAAGACCGAACAATTTATCCAGTACCGATCTAATCGTTTTTAGAAAAGACATTTAAATTAGTTTGAAACAGTTTTATATGTGTAAATGCTAAATTTTAAGTATGAATCAAGAAAGTAATATTTGGTGCTAATCTTAAATGCAATCGTACAATTACAAAAAAAGACGCATGGAAGTAGCAATTTTGTAGTAAAAATAATGATAATCTGCACATTTTGACGTACATAGTACACACGTCGCATAGTTGACGATTTCAAAGAAATACACCATTTTCGATTTTATAGTACAAATTCAACCGTTGTCAATTATTTATTTATTTAAACAAACGAGAAATACCGTTAAAGTTAAGCTTCATGCATACTTGTCACTTCAGTTGTTGGAATTTTTGAAAATATGTAATCCAGTACTCTAGACGAATTCCTACCTGTTTCACACAACCGAAACCACAACACATGACGATGACAGACATTGACAGACAAAAGGAAATGTGGTCAATAAAATTGGATTTGACACTGTGATGATGGTTTTAGTGTCCTTTCATATCACCCAGAGCAGTAATCCCATCATCTAAGTAGTTTTCAAATTGTGGTTTCATATAGAATTAACATTAACATGAAATCACGTCAGAGTATTGAGCACATGCCATCATGTTGACTGGAGGCTGGTCTGTATTTGGGGGGTCTGTGTTCAACCTATCAAAATCTTTGAATCATGACTGACATTAACTTTGAACTTGCGAAAATGCATGAATAGAGGTTTGCTTGCATTCTAAACTGAAGAAGCTCCAGTATTGTGTATTTATCGTCCTCAATGATGTGAAGTGAATGGAAAGACACGCCTTTTATTTTTTGTCTCACGTAGGTCTTCTTCACTCAAGTCAAATCCAAAAGTCAACTAAAATCCAACCAAAATTTCACTTAAACACCGTCAACATGGGATTTCTGTAAATTGGCTACGCTACCACGGACGGATATTAAAAGTCAAGAAAAGTGAGCATAAAAGGAAAGAAAGTATTGCTGGATGGCCACTACACCAGTGAACGGACATATGTCCATCCTTTTTGAGAGTTGGATGGACGGAATAGAAGATATCCGCAGGGATGAAATGCTGAATACAAGAAAAGAAGGAATGCAACAATAAAAGTCATTATAGTATGGTTTTAAACTAATTTAACTTGGTTCATGGATGATGGTGGAGGTACTAAAAAGAAAGAGTGACTGTTGTACAGCTTGAGCACAGTAGTTGTAGTGGTGGTCACTTTCCACCTACACCTTTCAGCCACACAGCAAGATATTTACCATTTGACCACTACCATAATCGACAAGGCCACACAAGGCGAAAATAACATATAAAAATTTCAGTTAACACTGCTCACTGCTGTGTTACAACAGTGAAATGCTCTTATTACACTCTTTCCAATTGTTCACCCATTCCTAACCCCAAAAGTAAAACTGATGTCAAAGCGGTGCTGGCATATTCATACGTACATAAATATTTGACACACTGTTAACTGTGTGAGGTTTCAAATTTTGATGATTATTGTCTTCTCAATACTGATTTGTTTTTTTATTGTATCATAAAAATGTTAGAATGTTTAATAAACTTTGACAGTAATAATTAACTTGTGTAATACAATTATATGTGGTGTTGCGAGTTATTTACGGACGTGCATATATATGCACTTATGTGTAGAATAACAAAATCACATTGAAATGAGAGTAAACGGGTTTGTGACACTTTGTCTCATAAGAAGCTATGTATATGACTTGGCCCCATTGGTCAACTCCTCCCACATATAAGTCACGATGTGTCACTCCTGTTGTTGAGGACTTACTGATAAGGTACATATTTCACGATTTGATGGAAGCTCCATTATTACCTACCATAGGAGATTTCGATGTGTCATACAAATACTTAAAGTTTCTAGCACATTCAACATTTAGTGACCGATGTGTCCCTTGAGTATGTTTTACTTTATGTTAGACTCAGGATGTTTGATTGATGCTCGTCTAAATATCATGTCGATTGTGCTGTAAATAGAAAATATGCACAGAAACTAAACATGAAAATGAAACGGGAAAAGTGAGACAAATAAAAAATTTTAGTATGTACGTACATTAAACCTAAGAAATGTCGCTTTGTGTTGTACATTTTATTCTGTAGGTCAGTGTTATCTTTCGTGATATATTACATAGTACATGTAATTAATTAACTGTTTGTTTCCTCTTTCAAACACGATACCATTTATGAGCATGTACGTGTGCTTGAAAATTGGAAGTGAACTTTCAGAGAAAAAGGTTGTTTCGCATGTGTGCCTTTCAATTGACGCGGAACTAGCAATGTGGACTTGGACAGAACAGCGTTTATTTACAAGATTTGTGACTATTTTCACTCTTTGGGGAAAATGTAACTATCAATCCTAACAAATAATATGTTACATATTTCTGTTTGTGCACAAGTCATACGCACGACTCCAAATATTGGACTAAATAGTAATCCATCCATCTTTTACGGGATTTTAATTTATTTGAGTTCTAATACAGATCTATGTATAACTGCTGTACCTAGATATCTGTATTCATGACCACAAGCGTTCGTGTATTTCATTTGCAGGTTTCCTTCACGTTTAAATGAGTTTTGTTGTTAAAACGTAATTGGAGCTTGGAATTAGAATCGAGCTATTTCGTCGGGTCCAGTAACAATTTCCACACTTTGCAATGACTTTTAAGTTTAGGTTTCCAATTGCAGTGACTTCTGAGACTCGTGCAGAAGTCAAGTCAACAAGTCGACCTTTGTTGACCAATATCACAAATCTTTGGATACTTGGGTTTTCACGCCATAACCAAGCACCTATTCATTATTGTTCAACACGCCTATTGCACACTCACTCTGAAAATTGTGTTTAAAATATTGTCCTGTGCTCGTCGGAATGTTGAGCACAAGACGGTCATGTATCTGGAAATAGCAACTGGACGTCAAATTTGCTATAAGGCTATATTTACTAACTTTACCATTGTTAATTCTTTGGTTCTGAACAACATGGAATAATTAATGAGGAAAACACACATTTTGTACAGAAAGTGTAGAACATCCTGCAGAAAAATGTGGTTATTCAAAAACATATGTCGTATTGCTATAATGTCCAACTCCAATCTATTTCGTTGTAAAAGAATAATTTTTTAGTGTAAGTAAATTATTAAACCCGTCCGTACTAATTCTAACATTTAAGATAAGTACAATGTCGTGTGTATAATGTAGATTGATATGCGCAATACCATGTTGTATAATTTTAATGGGTACAAATTGGAAGAAATTGCCTCAATTAGAAAAGGTTAGAGACTCAATGCGTAGAATTATCCATGATATCTGCATTCAATATAAATTAGCTTATTACATTTGTAAACTATGTGTATTCATCGGTGGGTTAAATTCGATAGTAATCAGGGAAAATTGAAAGATATTGAAATTGATTCGTGCAGAATTACTGGTGGAATATTGTTTGATGCTTAAAATATACATATATCTTATACACAACAACAACAACAGGACGTAAGTAAAGAAGGCAGCAACAACAAGATCTGATTTTTCCAAAGATACAAATTCAAAAGAAAGTATCCAAAAGATCTTTCCAGTGAATTTCGGTAGATATCGTATAATTGAATTCATTCTATTACATCGGATATTCATTTATATGGTAGTGCCTATTCGACGCTGCATGTCTCGCCGGAATCTGTATAGAATTATGTCATCAAAGGGAGTTGGTACTTGAACTCAAGTGCTATTATTATAAAGTGCCTTGGCAGAGGAGACTTTGATTTGAATCGTTGTCTTCGGCATCTTTGCTACATTAAAGACACATATTGTACATCATCATTGTTACAACACCTGAAATAATGATTTCAACCATGATAAATTAAATAAATCGCATTTACGGCTTTAGCTATTAGTTGATTAGTGAATGTCCAGCCAGGCAAGGCAGCCAGGGATTTATTTTTTTCTCCTTCAGAACAGATCAGTGATCTCGTCAGGTTAGATGACGTGGCTAAATTGGGCAAAGTATTTTAAGGACTACATCGGTCAGACGTGGAGAAAAGTCGCATCTCGGAAATCATGTAGGAAGTAAAGATTGCTCGAGTTCTCACGGTTGTTGGTTTGTAGAACCTGTGTACTCGTGTAGTTTTCTATTGTTAAGATAAAATACAACACGCCAATCATCAGCCTGTCTGCACTGGAAAAGGGCAAAGAGCAATAATTACTGTCGTTATTTCTTTGGTTTTCTTGAACTCAGAAATGGTCCTGATTTTATTGCCCCTGTTAAATTTTATGGTCCTATCCTCAAAGAATAGATGGCTTGGACACATCCTCATTGTTCATCAGTAATGCTTCACATTCATGGTTAAGCACTAACCAGCTAGTCAATATCTCTTCCCTGGTGAGCAGTTTTAAGAATAGTATGAGAAAGTTGGCAGACGAGATGCAGATTTTTTGCTAAATGATCATAAAATTGTCAACCATTGATGGCATTTGCTATTTATGGTCGTTATTTATTTTAGGATTGTTTTAATTATACGGAGAGCAGATCCCTTTCCAGCTTCTGCTTCGTTCAATGAGACATGAACAAATTCTGTTCACCTGACCCCTATACCTATAGATTGTTGGTGTTAAGGAATTGTATAAGGAATTGTATTATAAATAGGAAATTGGAAAATATATTTTGCGAATGATAGTAAAGTTATGTTTGGTTCACGTATGCACTAATCTGGTTAAAATGGATTAGTGAATCTTCAAGGCTTTAATTCCACTTAATGTTTATAATTAAATCTACAAATATACACGGCTATACAGATTTGGTAATGACGTTGTTTATGTACTTTTACTACCAAAGAAGATTTGTCGGATTAACTCAATGAGACAGATCGTTTCCTTCAGAAGGAACTCATTATTCAGCAAATACTGCTCTACAGTAAGATAGATTGAGCATTACACTTGTTTTGTGTAACAAAGTTGTCGGTTCGGCGATTGGAGGAATTATGTCACCTCCGCTCAGCACATGTAAAGGGATGATTGGAATCGGCTCAATGGACGTAATTGATTTCCAGAAGTGATTGTTACATCGGTAAAATCCTGAGCAATCCGCATTGCTTGTGCTGGATAGTAACCCGAACATTCTTTCAACTTGCAATCTTATCACACAGGAAACATAGAAAAGAAACTCAAGGGAGAACAGAAATTTAGATCCTTTGATCTTTCTTTTTGTAGACAAAGGTTCCTGACGGGACTTAAAAGATAGATCATTATGTGTTGGTAAATGGTTGTTGAAGTAGTAGGAAAAATCCAGAAAAGGAGACCGACTTTTCGTTTTTGAGAAAAAAAGAGAACAAGAGTCAAGGAGAATATATACAGTGCCGATGCTAAAAGTAATAAGTCCAATGAAAAATAGTTCACCCTCGCAACAGGGTAGCTTCATGTGACCCTTTTCTTTGTCCCACTGCTCCATGCTGCTTCCTCAATATTATTATATACAAGTTTTACCTCAAACACTATCTTACACATAACAATTAGCTCAAAAAGATCTTCAATATTCGCCAAATACGTACATATATCTTCATGTTCATACCTATTCCATATAACGATATTGTGAATAATGGTGGATGCATATTTGCTACAAAATCATTTATTGTTGCACTTGTGTAAAGTGGCTGGTTTAATATAATACGAATATATGTTGTAAATGTATGAGAGAAATATAAGGCTCAGAAAGTGAACAGAATCAGTTGTGGGTGCGAAGTCAAGGGAAAAGGAACAGACCTCCCGCTGATCTCTTCTCCATAACTTGACTTTTCATCGCTGATTTTTGACATCAGCAAAATATCACAGAAGAGACTTTCTTAAGAAGACCGTTGAAAAACTTAGTGAATATAGGTATAGTCGCTTTGCTTTACAGGTAATATGTATATAGCCCAATTGCAGTCTTTCTTAAATCTACCTTTTACAAAGGTTTGGTTTTACCGGGTTGTATTTGTATACATAATTTCTAAGGCGTTCTTCTTTATGATCTGGGATAGATGCTCCAACAGAGTTTCCCATCTATTCCTTAATACTATGTCCTTCTTGGGGTCGTTCGTTGGGTCATTATTGCTATTACAAGACGTAACAATGATTGTAATTCTGTAAGGTTGTTCATTTGTTTGCGAGGTGGAAAGCACCTCCGCCTGACTTCTTCCATGTGAACGCTTCCATACAAACGCAAAAATGAATCTGTCACCCAAATCTCTGTTTGTAAGGACATGAACACTCCTTGTAATTTCTCATGTTTACATTTTATTGTCCAGCATGTGGGCGCTGATTGTCTCCTTTCAGAAATACAAATGCCACTTATTCAGGAAAACTCCTTTCACAATCCTGAATTTCAGTTAATTCTTCAAGATTTTCATTGATCAAAACTTGACTTCAAGTGATATTTCCACTTGGATAAATTCATTCCGTTCTTCGAGCACATCGACCATAGCCATTTCTAACTTCAAAATAATTCTATTTATTTGGTTAGGTGCATTGGCCAGCCCAAATTCTTAGAATCTTCTATCCAACTAAACCAAGTTTTGAAATGGGTCAAGATTTCAAAGAATAAAAAAGTTGTGAGAACTTTCCTCTCAGATCATTTCTCAATTGAGTAAGAATAAATGATCAGGAGGAGTATTTATTTGCCCTTTAAATTTTTAATGTACATACACCAGTCATGGACAAATGTCTTTCTTGCAACATTTGCTGAACATGAATGAAGAGAAATTTTTCACATTTTAGTTTAGTTCAACCTTTAGCATAGCATTGTTAACTATTGCTGTCTCACACAACTTTCCTACCTCTGAATTAGAGCAAGTTGGCTCTGTAGTGTTCATTGGCGAGTTAGAGTTTCAGGTAATTAATTACACCTGTCCACATTTTAAAGAAAATGGTCGAAATACATGATGAGAAAGACTTTTGATGGTAAAAACAAACGGCTGTCGATTTGCTCCCAGCGTGATGTATTGGTTGAACCAAAATTAGTTGACGTACAACTCAATAGCTTCTATTCTCTTATCATTAATTTCCCTTCACAAGATTGAAGACGTGGAGTTGGGTTGTTACGGGCTATCAGCTAACGTGTGCTTTCTGTCATTAATTTCTCTCAAATTGAAACGAAAAGTCAGACAGTAACAACACTGCAATAAATGGTAGCAAAGTTAAACAATCTTTATACAACAGATATACATATATACATACTGGAAAAGTGGGATGGGGTGCATGTGATGGTTTAATAACGGGTGATTGACATCACACGACTTCTTAATTGAAAAATTAATACGTTGCGATTTCTTCGACTTGTTTGTTATCAACATGCATGGAGAAGGGCACGTAGGCATCATTGCTGCAAAATTCATTATAGCCATACCTACTTAGGAAAGGATAACCAAATAATAAACATTATACAAGCACAGCCAAAAAATGGTATGTACAATTATTATTAACTAAAATCTATATGCATGTGTCAACCGTTGACTTTTAGACATTCTGTCACGAGTGTGTGGGATCCTCCGAAAAGGCCTACTTAATCCTTCAATGTAAACTAACCTTTCAGTTTTGACTGCTGCAAAAGAGGATTATGCACAAAGAGACTTTTTCTTCTGTTTCGGCTGATGTGTAATATGATTCTCAACAGAGGTGAAGTATGTGGAGGACTATTTTACTTGGAATTGCCAAAGAGAGAGAGAGAGAGCTTATAATCTATTTACCATGGGGTAATATACCAATAACGATCTTTCCTGATGGGCAGATAAGTTTCTGTCCTCTTTAAAATACCGAAATACCTCCCTGTGAACCGCCTTCGACTCACCCTAATGTCACAAAAGGGTGTACCCAAACAATCCCCTTGGTCAAGTTCACAATTTTGTCACAAGCCTAAGCACAAGTAGTTGTAACAAGGTTATCCTCTAATAGTAGGTTTCATTCTCCATGTATTAATTTCTTCAAGTACCCATGTCCCTTAACATGTAAGTGACCCATGCCAGTAAAGCCAGCCCTTCCTCTTTCCTCTTGTTGTCTCAGCACCTTGGGCAGCAACAAGTACTCCATGAATAAATGGTATCTATTACAACAGTTGACACCTAAAAGTCCCTTAATTTCCAAAATCACAGTCAATCGTTGTTCACAACTTGAGAGACAAACTTCCTTCGTGGACAAACTGAATCATATAATCGTTCATTCGCAGTTTATCCAGATATTTTGTTAGTTTCTACAAAACAACCACTGCACGGAATTGAACTGCATTTGTGAGAATACTCATCGTACAAAATTATTCATCAGTACATATTTCGTGAACCAGCAGGTTTGATTTGAAGAACCAAAGTGCGTGTGTCTGTAATTACTTCTGATACATTCAATTCAAGAATAATGATGGAAGGGATCTTCGTGAATGGGTTCCATCATCACCAGTACGGATCGTTGCAATCTCATCAGGTTGGTAATCGTTCCATTCTTCATATGAATCACCCTCACTCAAACATACATATTTCCTAACAAACGAGCAGTTAATTGTGCTTTGTGCCTGGAAACAAGATCAGAAAATTATTTTGTGATCAGGCAGGACTACAAACACGAGCTGAGTGGAAATACGAAACTATAACCCGTTGACCCATGAACCTTCTCTCAAATCATCTTTTTGGTGGTCGGGATTATTTCCCCAAGTTTTAAGAACATAATATTATGCATACGGGTTGCATTCAATCAATCATACAATACCTTCCTTACTCGTAATAATCGTACAGTTGTTGTTGGTAATTCCACCTTTCCGTTTTCCCATCCTAATGACAAACCAACGAATTTCCTGTACAAGCTGCATGCATCTTTTCAATCAGTAGATATTATGTAACTAATATTCGTATTGTTAAATGTCCATAATTTCAGTTTAACCATCTGCCCTCATACACTGGGAGTGCTTACCACCCGCAACATTCTCACCATTCATCATCATTTTGCAATATGAATATCCCAATGTCCATGAGTACCCTTCCACATCAAGGAGTTGGGAGAGGTGGACTTGAATCAAACTTTCACTCCCCAAGTAATGGGAGCGGCAGTGGTGGTGGGGCCATGACCAAGGAACATTATCAGTGGTGGTCTACTCCTCCCTCCTCCCAGTCACAGCTACAACAGTCACCTCCACCCATGTCGACGGCTGGAAACCACTCCTCCTTCAATCCCTCCATGTTCTTCTCCCCGTCACCATCCGTGGCGGCTGCGGTTGCTTCCATGCTTCCAAACTCAAGCCAGAGAAAATCAAGAAGATGTCGATGTCCTAACTGTTTGGCTGGAATACAGCCAACTCAAGGTAAATGAGTACACCAACAGTAAAAAAGATGGGGCATTAAGGGAAATTCGGGCTGATACACGTAGAAAATGCATAATAACTTTGTGTGATTGTGATTGCAGTTTCTGGCGAAAAGAAGAAAAAGCGTCAACATATCTGCCATGTCATTGGTTGTGGAAAAGTAAGGCATTTAATATTTTAAGCTCAATTTCAATATTAAGTACGCACAAGCGATAATGAAATTGGTCTCTCGGCATTTATATGGATTGATGCACTAATGAGCATTCTTTCGGAACCCACATTCACGCTCTGAAATGTCATGTATTCCACTCCTGTTTTTCTCGTGAAATAATGGCAGGGCTTTTGCAAAATGATAATAATAGCAGCAGGGAAGCGGTGTGTGTGTCTGCAATGATGACTCTATAATTCCTATAATTCCGACGGTTGTTTATGGCTCTTGAAGTTGACTTCCTTCATTATTTTTTATTTTAAATAGACGTTCTGTGGTTAGTTAACAGAATCCTGCTACAGAAAATTTATAAAAATTACAGGCTTTCCAAAGATATTACAATTGTCCCTTTTAAATATTTTATTTCATTGTGCTTGCCACCACTATTACTACCCACTCCCATTAAATTCATGAACTTTTTCTCAAAGGGGAAATATAAATGCTACAGCTTCAAATTGTGAACTTGATTACTGCAATTTTTGTCATCATTCTGCTACGCTAGTAGGCAAATAACATTTGGCTTGTGACTGAATTGAAAGTTGTGAAAAAACGTGACATTTTGCCATGGTCCACTTGGTTTGTTGTACCACGAACAGAGTAAATACATAAGTGAGAAATAATCTGCGTGGAGGGAGTGAGACATGGTCACAGCTCAGCATCAGTTCGAATTGGAAATAAGTGGCTGTTAACGAAAAATATAGCTTTTAAATATGCAATTACTTATGTCACTTTTTTTATCGTGCAGATCTATGGTAAGACGAGCCATTTGAAAGCTCATCTTCGGTGGCACACCGGGGAACGGCCTTTCGTCTGCAATTGGCTTTTCTGTGGAAAACGCTTTACGCGTTCAGATGAACTTCAGCGACACTTGAGGACACACACAGGAGAAAAACGATTCATATGCAACGTGTGTCAAAAGCGATTCATGCGAAGGTATACATATTTTACAAAAATCTCAAAAGTGGCAGATAACGGAGATTCCAAATTAATGACTAGTTTGATGTTAGTGTTACACGTGCATGATAACCTCTTTTAATTTTTAGTGACCATCTCGCAAAACATATTAAAACCCACAACAACCCATCCTCATCTCGGAACAAAGGGCAACAAAACAGTAAAATGAGCGACAGTCAGAAATCAAAGTCAATCATTACGACAAATACAACATTTGATTCCATTTTGCCAGAAGTTACGTCCACAACAAGAACACCTGAACCATTATTGTCATCTTCCTCCTCCTCATCTTCTCCATTATTCTTTTCATCAACTGGAACAGGGGATCACAAAGACCTGTCCGGGCTACTCTTCAACGACAGACTTGGTGGAAAGGGAAATTTAGCTGGAAAATTAGCGCTGGACCCAAACAACAATCAACTAGACAATAAAATTGCAATGAGTCTGGTGGGGAATGGCAACAACAGTAGCAGGGTTGACATTAGTGAAAATATTCACTATTCACCCTTGTCACCGTCTTCTACCTTGTCACCTTCATCATCTTCCTCCTCAACGTGTTCCACAATGTCTTCAAGTCCGTCATCAAAGCGGACCATTGTCAGTCCGTCATCTTCCCCTTCACTGGAATTGACTCCTGTCAAATCTTCCTCTTCTCCACAGGCACAAGTACAGACGTCGTCCTTCCACTCAAATCAATTTCCACTTCATCCCTTTCAACCTCATTTCACTGCCTCATATTACGACAACAATAGTAATATCGTTAGCCAAAGCGTTTGTAATCCTGGTAATAACATGAGTAATGGAAGCAATAATGCACACTTTCCTTACAATCAACTTCATCATGGGCCGTATTCATCAACAGCGGCAAAGACATCCTCTGTTAACAACAGTCCATTTCAAGGAACCAATGTCAATTTTCAGAACAATTTCTCTTCTCATTATCAATTTCAACAACATTTGCACCCCAGCATGAACGGATTGTTTGGGATGTAAGATATATGAACATTTTCTAAATGTTGCGTGTTATTAGAAATCATTAAATTGTAATCCTCGCAATATTCTTTGATATTTTAAGCCCTGCGTTACATTACCACTACTCTGTTAAATTCATTGTTGTTAACTTGTTTATATGGTTCGGATATTTTGTAGAAATTAATCGACAATTTTATGCAACTTGTTATACTAAATGAATTCAGTTATTCATAATGGAAAATCAGCCCTAATCTTTAATTAGTGTACAGTACATTTGAGCTAATTAGAGCTAATTATTGTAAATTTTATTATTGTTTATTTATTATTAGATTTTTAATCAGTTAATGACAATCCGTTCATAATTAGTCTTTAATAAAATGACAATACTAAATGCCGAAATCAGCGAAATCTTGAAGTACCCCAAACATCAATGATGTTAAATACTTTGCTTTTTTATCTACCACTTTGTGGATGAATGACATAATTTGCAGTAAGGAGGATTATTAACCTGTTACGAGGATTAAGGGCATAACAACAAAACCTGGCTGGCTGGTAAACTATATGCACTCATTTCACCCTTTAGATAATTAATAGCTAAACAGTTCGCTAATTGCATCATTTCAGCTTTAAAAGCTTTCCCCATGCCATCACCACAAGTGATGTAAGTTGGTTTTTAAAGCTGAATCAAAAATGCCAACTAATTCTCACGCCACTCAACCCCTCCAAATTCCACTTGCTGCAATGCAATGGATTCAGGATAAAAGAGGGCCAATCAACTTTTAATTACTCAACTGACCAACCCCGTCCCGTTGTTTCAGTCTGCAGAACTCGCTTTATCCTCATCCTCATGAAACTGGTGCACATTATACAATTTATTACGGTTTGCTTCCACTCATCAGGATTACAAACCCCACAGTTTGATTTAATTTATTACCAAATTACCATCAAATCAAAAGGTTTAACACCTCACAAATTTTGCTAATAAGTTTTTCTATTTATTTAATTCGGACCGTTGTTGACGGGGTTTCGCTTTTCTTTTACAGATTGCTCTCCATTTCTGTAACTCTTAATATTATATTTGAAACAATTTGATCATATGTAATATGTTGTTGTAATATACATATACGTCATACATCCATTAAAGTAGCCCAGCATAAAAGTCAGTGATGGTTGTTGGTGGTGGAGTGATGTGACGGTAATAAGTTGGTAGCTAACTGGCTTGACTGCTGTTGTTACCAGTTTGATACATAATAATACACATTATTTTTCCCTTTCTTGTCGATAGTTGAGAGAATCTAGATGGACGTTTTTATGAACTGGAAGAATGAGCTTGGTGGTTAAAACTGAGCAAAGTTACGAGAGGCGAACCTCGTCGTTCCCCTGGTTGACCGAAGCCTATAATTTGGTTATTTCGTCTCCATACCCAAAAAATAAATTTAATATCAGCTGTCCTTCTCGATTAGTCTTGCATTGTTCTTTGCCAAGTGCACCACCTCTTTCTCTCTCTCTCTTCATCCGTGTGTACTTTATTACACTCATTCTTCTACGCATACATCGCAAGTAAACGCGTTCCGCACGGAATTGCGAAAATTTCTGCGGATTAAAAAAAATATATAAAATATGGTCGTTGCTCGAGCATTTGACAATCCGTCCAAATTGAGAGATCACGTGTTTAATTGAATATTCATAGAATAGATGACAGAGAAATTGAGACCTACAAACGCAACACCATAGAATACTTTACAGATTCATGTGAGCGAGAATAATACAGATAAATGTTCGCGTGGTGAAAAGAGTTGGCTCACATTCGCACCATTCCTGTGTTTGCGTATAGGTATACATACTACACGTTGAGAGTTCTCCATTCCGATGTAATCATCGCTGTTCATGAAAATTTGAATCAATCACACTTTGAGGTGACTAAAGCAAACAAACATCCAGTTTCATTTGTTCACAGTTGTTTTATCGTCGAGGAGAAATTTCGAGTTGGTGTTGGTTTTCCGACGACAATAATTAACAATTTTAATTTATGATGCATTGATGTGACAGAATTTTCAACTTTGAAAGATTGCATGTTCAGGGAGAAACAAATGACAACAAATTAGTGACCTGTGGTTTATACGTGAATTATTACTTACAACACAACATCAGTGAGTTTTGAATTTGTCATACTATACCAAAACTTCCTAAAGGACTCGAGAGGGCTCAGTGCAGTTTTCTTCAAAATGAATGTAAGTAATTAATTTTTAATCATTTGTCTCATTTTTGTCTCAGTTTGTCAATATTATTGGACATGACTACATGATAAATTGATTTTAATTGAGGATTTCTGGTTCATTTGCATGAAATTATACAGCATCAATTGTATTTTACATTCACAAGTTTTGCCACTTTCAGCTTCATGGCATTATTCTAGATATTTTAACAAAATGTAATCTAACAGTGTAACATTAAATCATACTATGCAGACTTTGAGGTTAGAATAGCCCTTTTCGATTTTGGATATGAGGAAGCCTTCATAATGGAAGTCTATAAAACTTTTGAAATGAATGCCGTTGTTTTGAACTAAGAATAAATGTAGACACGAGTGAGGAGTTTGATTCGGTCAAGAAATAACGGATATAAACGCATCGTAACAAAGGGGGTTGTCAATGCTCCTGCTAAACAAAATGGTAAAGTGTAAAGAAATCATTGGGAATAATGGATCAAACTCCATCCATTTTCAATGAAGGTAGGTGCACTTTATGTCCATTTTCTATTGTAAATGTTAATACTATTCACGCGAATAAATCTTGAATGAGCACGCAATCGACATAAATTTGAAATATGATGGTGTTTTCCATTTGTAATTCAATGCCTGAGTTATGGCTTTATACGGAAATATCACCCTTATTCTTTATTTTATAGTCACTCTGCTGTACAGCTTTGATGAAATTCGTGTTGTATATTTTCAATGTAAATACAAGTTTTATGATTGTTATTGCAGTCGCTGGTCCATACTCTATTTTAATTTTAAAATTATTAATATGAAAACTTGAAAACGACATAATATATTTCATTTACTTTAGACAACAAACATATCGTGGTGTCTAGTTAATAAAATACGTGAATTTCCAATCCAAGCAAATTACGCCACCTAATATTTCAAGTATGATAATATATTTAAGCTGACACGTAATGGGTTATATCCAAAGCATATAGATTAATTTATGAATAAATCAACTTGGGTGTACGCAAACAAGTTTACGGATTCTTTTCGGCCATTTTGTTGAATTTTTGCAACTTTTGGGAGAAAATAAATGTTGCTAAATGCCTCAAGCTTATTTCCAATTAAAAGCTTAGAGTGACACTTCAACTATTATGCATGGACAAACGAGACATCTTGACATGATTGACACTGTCCGCCTTTAAAACTGCCCAAATTCGGTAAAATGGACATCAAAAATTGCAGTTTTGGCCATTTTGAGAAAAACTTTTCGTGATTGGTATCATCACACGATGTATGTATATTTCGCCTTTAGTAACATCCGTACTAATATAAATTAAGATTAGTATGTGAATTTCATACTACATAGACAATTATGTTTTTGGCAATGGTGACCTTTATACAGTAT
>JAQFZJ010000798.1:0-16753 GCA_034695645.1 Folsomia fimetaria
GGTATTTATGGGTAGAATTGAAATATTTATTGGTATTTATGAGTGGAAGTGACTTATTTATAGGTATTTATGAGTGGAAGTGACTTATTTATTGGTATTTATGAGTGGAAGTGAAATATTTATTGGTATTAATTTGATTTTAAGTAAAGCATCTTCATACACTTGCTTATTCTAGAGGGAAATGTGCGAAGGAAGCCGGGATTTTATCAGCAACAGCCGATCGTATGTGTTACATAAATCAGTACTCGACATGTCGAATCCTGATTTGGCTTGGCGTCAGCTTCGCATTTGTCTACATTTAGAACCAGATAGTGTGTTCCACCGGATGACGATTCAGTGGATCAAACAAAAGGTAAAGATGGCTATCTTTGCCTTATTTTGTCTTGCATTGTCTAATCCGCTAGTTACACAGATATCTTCAAAGCCATATTTTGAGACGGTGCCATTATTCACGGGTCGTATTCTGCAAGTTGATGGCAAAATGATGAAATTGGAGGATGACACTGGAACCATCGCACTCGAGATGAGAGCAAACCCTTTTTTGATAGACCGGATGCTGCTGTACTTTCTCCGTCCAGGTTCATCAATTGCGTGCGTATATGTCAAGAAAAAAAAGGATGAAGTTGGTAATGAACCAGTGTTAGTTTTTGATGCCTCTAACATTCTGTACGTTGCCCGTACTTTAAGTGTGGATGACAAATGTCCAGGTGATATGCCGTTTTCAAATTTGCGACAAAATATAAATTAGGTACGTATTTTTTTTACAGACCGTCCACCTTTGTCCTCCTCAGTCAAATTCAAGAATATCAACGGAGTTGAGATTCTACAATACAAACAGACGGCATTTGAAATGACTGCACAAGACTTGGAATCGTGCAACAAGAGAAAGTTGTTGAAGAGAAAATTACCGGCGACCCAAACAACAACAACCCCTTTCCTTTCCACTTTAAATTCAAAACGGTCAATAATGGTTAAAACCACCTCAATCAAGCTCAATTTGTGCCCCTCACTATTACTGAAAGAGCAGATTGAGATTTTTCACCAGTTTTGCAAGCATTTCAAAGTTCAACTTTCTCCATTCTATACTTCTGACGTAACTCACGTCATCATTAACGCCGTGAATGGTCGCATCAAACTCACCGTCAAGTACATCCTTGCAATTCTCAAACACAAGAGGGTCGTAACTTTTGGGTGGATAGAAAAATGCATGTCGGAAATGAAAATAGTTGCAGAAGACCCATTCGAAGCATGGTTCTTGGATTTGCAAGGTCAAATTGATCCAGAAGATGCAATCACGAGATCCATTTTGAGTGACTACTCGTTTTCATTTCCAAATTCCGATAGGGGCAGCTGCATGCGACAGTATCAGATGCTGGTTATGGAAATGGGAGGTGCAGTCGGAAATGAAATTGACAAGCAATCAATTGGGCAAATGTACGAGGTGGTAGAGAGGGACTCTAAAAAGGAGCAGAATGGTAAGAACATATTTTAAATAAATATGTACAAGATTTTAATTGTCTGGTTTACATATTCACAGCAAAATACAAGACTATAGTCTATCCAGACTGGATATTAAAATGTTTTGCGGCCAAGAAAGTACTTCCACTCGAGGATTAACAAGAAATTGCAACTTTTATTTTATCCATAATGTAATTGTACAGCATGTTTGTTATCCAATCCAAAAAAAAAATTACCAACACAGCCATGATTTTATAAACTGTGACAAACTGAGTGCGGTGAAAGTACTTGCCGAGGACATATTATTAGACTGTTGGTTATTATTATTATTAAATAAAGAAATGATGAATAAATAAGCAATGAATCAATCATCTTGTAAGAATTATTGTTTATTTAAATTGTACCTTTTGCATATTAAAACATTTCAATCACCTTTTCTTTCATTTTAATTGATCCAATGATTTTACACCATTTCAAAAAGTACTCTGTTTTTACTCTGAATAAGTTTCTGAAAATCACATTTGCTTTTCATTTCACTTTGTTCTTTTTTGCACTAAACCAAGATTTTGTCTTAAATATAGGTTATGTGAGCAATAGTATTAGGCTCTTCTTCAACTTGGAACAATTACGATTTACTTACAGTACTTAATAATTCTTCATTTTCAGTATTTCAGTATTTGGTGTGCGGTAAATGAGCATTTCTTAATTTTCAAAGAAAGTAATAATCAGTCCAAAGCATGAATTAATTAATTATATAGCGTCTTCATTTTGCTTTGCAGACAATTTCGAGAACACATTATTTTCAGGGTATTATTAAGTAATAATAATAATATTTAGTTGTGCGTTTTCTTAACTTTCTTTTCTTTTCTTAGCTTAACGTTGTGCTTAACTTAAGTCGTAATTGAGTTTATGCTATTTAGTTAGTTTCCCATCATTTACTTCTCGTTGTTTGGAGATTGGGGCATGAGTTAAAACAATAAAGCTTGAAACTAGCAGTATGGAGGTGTAAAAATCCTTGAGAAATGCAATCAAAGATTTTCTTATATGATTGATTTTGATGAAGAAGATATTGCGTTTGAAATCTGAAAATGCAGCCTTGTTCGCGTGGGAATTTCGTGAAGTTAAAAATCAAGTCCTTCTGTCACAACGGGTGTGCGATGTCAATACGTAAGAGTGCACGTTTAAGACAATTCCAAAATAATCACAATTTATGGAGCTTCACATTTTCTTGTACGTATGTAAAACAACCATGATTTTGATGTGAATAGAGTCCCCAATATAAGTTCAATCAACAGGATTCTTCGCAATTCTGAGATGTTAACTGCCAGCGAATTAAGCATGAGTATGATGAGTGGTCATTCTGGGGGACATGGTGGTTCAGGAAATAAAGGTATTGTAATAGATTCAAATCATTCATCTCTGCATGTCTACACCTATTGAAATCCTTTGAGGTAAAATGAGACAATTTTTTTACTGAGATGAGTACTATGTCTAATTTCTCCATGTCGTTGCCTCGTCAACCAAAAAATAAAAAAATATCACCCGTCAACTTTCTCTATCCTTTGACAACGACACAAAAAAATATGCGTACTTTTAAATTTTCGTTGTTTCTTTTTGCGTTTTGAAATCCTACTTCTTTTTACCATGCAGCGAGGTAACCGCCCAACGTCACTAAACACCTTGACCACACCCATCAGGAACAGTCGAAGTAAACGAGCCATTGTCACTTCGTCACCTGAAAGTGATGACACCGCCGCCACGACCAATTCTCCAACCAAAAAACCAGCGTCAAAAGTCAGAGCAGTCACTGCGTCTTACACAAAACTCCCCAATGTGGAAGCCGTTCGTACTCCAACCCACGTCGACTCACCCTCTGGATCTATGGGGAATACGTTCGCCACAGCTATTCAGCAACAGCAAAAGGCAAGTGGCAGTGGTACATGTGGTAAAGCACGAGAGAGAATCGTGAAATCGCAGATTGGAGGATGTAACCCTTCCCTTGCAGTGGCGTCCTTGCTGCAATTCAGAAGTTCATGTTGTAAGCGTAATTCATCTTATATGCTCCTACACCTGTTGTATAAGAATGGTGGATAATGACTTTTGTGAATATCACAGGTAATCGTCGAAATTTCAATCACGTTCGGGATGGGAGGGATTATCACTCCGGAACAGCATTGACCCTCACGGAAGCGAACCAGCAGAAAAAGTGGCTGGTAATGAGTGAAGTCACATGGGTGTTGGAGGAGGTAATGAAGAAGTTGTCGGTCCAGTCTTCAAACCAAATGAACGACATGGGTATGATAATGAAATATGACTGTGCAATTAACATTGAAGTCGTTATGGCCCAATTTCTGAAACAACTACGGAGTAAGTACTTTTCCCAAACATTGCTACATTATGTATTATTCACATATATTATTCTTAATTGAGTGAAATTTTATTCCTATGATTAATAGAGCGATTCCAGTCTCGCCGAAAGTATTTGGAGTCTGACCAGGCAGCGGATTTTTTACATGAGGAGGCTTTGATCTATTCTGATGATGAGCGGAAAAAGGAGGAAACAAAGCGCAAGTCCGTTCGAAAACCGCAGCCCAAACAGTAGAACACCAGAATACAGTCACAGTAATAATTATCACACAAAATTCGAATTATGTCTCAATCATTCAAACCCTTGTGAATTTATCAGGAACAGTTTAATCTATTTGAAGTATATGTGACGGCCTGCTATGCTTACACATAATAAACAAAATTGTCATTCTAAATTACATAATATTCTAAATGTATCAGTCCGCATATGAATGGTATAGTCAGAGGCAATAAATATCTTGCATCATATTTTAATGCGTTGCGTTCCACGGTACGGTCTCTACCACTAGTGAATGCATCACCAAGTCATGAAATTGTACATGTAACGTCCGTGGATAAGCAGTTTAGGGTGTTGGGACCAATCCACGGATTGTTTATCACACAAAGGTTAGGTTTTAGGAAATTTGAAATATAAACTCCACACATGGCGTAGTGGAACAGAAAAGAGTGCATTGTACATTACTGTATTCTTTCTTTAACAAAAGTCCAAAGGAATTACAATGAAATCATAATGGGAAGCTTATTTATACTGCGATATCAAACAAGGGTGAATGGGTGAATGAGACACACTTCTTCGTCGTCTTCCTCTTTCTAATAAATGGGCGGATTACATCGTTTTTTAAAGTGTATCAATTTATGATGTAATTAAGTATTCAGATTAAATGAGTCTTAAATGGACTTATTCACCGAAAATGTGTATATAGTTAAGGTTTAAAAGTGTCAAATCCCAAGTCTTACTCCCCATTGTCATTTACACTATCAAAGTCTGGTCTATGCAAAACAATATACTCGAATTGACCAGAACCAGGGAAGGAGAAAGGACCACATCATCTTACATTATCACGATTATCACGACAAAATAAATCCGTCCCAATGCAATGGACGCAATGTCACGACATTCGTTGAAACACATCAAATCACAAAATCTCACTCATGAAATTTGCTTCACTGACTTTAATTTACTTCATTCCATTTCATTAACAGAGCCCAGCCCAGCCCAATACTTCTTCACTAATTGGACTGCATTCACTTTCACCAGAGATTTACACATGCATTCAGTGTCCTTCTGGACGTGGACACAACAAATTACACCTCATTAGCTCAGTCAGTCAGTCATTCATTCATAAGAATGAATGCGAACGAGTAGTAGTGTGGCACCCGTAGTAATTGTATTGTATGCATTTGATTATGAGGACACGAGTTGAACATACACGCGTCAAATTTATCCACTCCATTTACTTTCTCCAGTTTTATATTTCTTTCTCTTTAGCTCATTCGTCACCATTTGGCACGTCTCCAGACACAAATGGAGAAATTATCGGGGTGCTGTGTATGTGTGTGTGTAAATAACGTAACACCACCAATTGTGGGGATGTGGATAATTTATATTTATTTATTCATGGAGAAAACATGCACTTACATTACATGCAGTAGTTCGATACAGAAGGATGGTACGACTGGTGATGTAGTAAATCTAAATCTCTTTGTTTATTGTGAGAGAATGTTAGTTTAACAGTTTGGAAATCTATTATTTTACGCTTGTTTCTTAATTTATAATGCAAAATGGCATAATATAGTCAACTACATAGTTGATGTTGTAGTAATTAGTTGGAAAAAGAAACAACTCGTTGTTTGTATTTATTTGTGAATTTCTTTATCGAATAAAAGAATTTGAAATAAAGTGAAAGCATGGAAAATTGCTTCTCAAGACTGCCCATATCAGAGTCTTCTTTTTAAAGAGATAATAATGTAAAGACTTGAACAAACAACAAGAACACAATTGAAATCATCTTTAATTTTCTTTTTCTCACTTCTCAACAAGAAGAAAGTGCTGAACTTGAAAATAAATATATCTTTCATTTCTTCCTTCCTTTTCTCAATTTCAAGCAAAAGAAAGTTACAAAAAATAATAATGTAAATTTGCATACTTTGATTACAAATGCGTCTGCAACGCAACAAGTTTTTTTGCATACGTGAATAAAACTGTCTCAAATCATGCAATAATTTTTTTGTTCACGATTCTAATCTCTGCTACAAAGACATGACAACGAAATTTCTGTATTGCAAACATGAATGCATAAATGTCAACGTCATTTATTACGAACAATGAAATAATCTGCGAGTCATTTTTACTTACAACAGACAAAATAAAATAATCGTGACGATATTTATCACTCCATTCACATAATGAGTTCAAACAACAACAGTATGGGCAGAGTACATGTCGAAGACAACCAAGACCAAATGACCCCACAGATTCCAATGAAACTGTCAACCAATGACAAAAAGAAAATAGCGAGGGAAAAGGCGAGAATTGCGAAAGAGGCGTATAATGCACGAAAGTTAGGCGGAGAAGTTGTGAAGCCAAGGAAGGACTACACTGCTGCAGGGCAGTTACCCACGACCCCACGAGAAACGCGGCGCAAGGCCCCTTACAACACGGTGAACTATGAGTATGAGACTGATGGTGTTTTGGATGACAAATATGATGGTGCGGAATGCACCCCTCAGGATGCCTTACAGTACTTCACATATGAGTGGTTAACGGCTTGCCCCCAACCTGGAGAGTCCGACTTTCCAATGAACGTAATCTCCCCAATCAACGTTGTAGATGGTAAGAAATATAGTGAATTCTTCACCACTTGTCATAATAATAATTATACTTATTTGTTTGTGGCAGTGGACTATGCACCATTTTCATTCCAAATGGACAATTGGGTGACCAAGAGTCGTGACTTTATCAACGATAATCCATTCAGGAGAGACTCGACAACGCTTAAGAAAATGCAGATTTTCAATCTCAATTGGAAGACCTGGATCGCCCACAAATCTGCCAAAGCAATTATGAGATTCTTTCAAATGAGTGGAACTAGCAAATCTGATGGGAGTCAAAAGTCGGTCTCAATGAGGCGTATCTTCGACGCTGAGGACGGAGTTATGGAACAATTGTCTAGTATGTCCCAAAAATTAATCACAAAATATTGTGAATGCATGATATAATTATTCCGTATAAACTTAGGCCAATTTGCCAGCTTTAATTCTGGCCCTTGTCTACCACTCCCTCCAGTAAACGTGACGAGTACGCCAGAATCTTCATCCAACGACGAGAGTGAACAGCGAGAGTCACCCCCACCCCGAGCTACTTTAACTGAAAGAGACCCTCCGTTCAATCAGGTGTATCGTAAAGGAAGAAATTTACTGTTTGGAAGATACAATGGAGATCAATTGATTCATGTCCAAGATATGCAAAGTATCGTGACTGGGCAATGGTTTACTACTCCTGTAAGACTATTATAATCTCACACATTGTACTTGTGTGAATGATCATAATAATAATAAAGCTCACAATTTTAGGCGATTGATGTCCTTGGAGAAATTGTCAGCGAGAAGAGTAGACGAGTCTCTTATGGTGACCCCATCATCTACATTCCTACCCTAGAATTTTGTCAAGCAATTTCTCCAAATGATGATGAAGAAAGAGAAATTGCGAAAAGTAAAATAAAATCACGGTTGGAAGTGGTACGAGTCATAATCACAACATAAATAGTATCCGTAATGAAAAGAGTGATATAAATAATTATTTCTCTTATAATTTCCAAAGGGTGTAGCCTCCAATGGAAAGAGGTTGAACCGAGTAGGAGTGACGCTAAACTCATATGGTCACTTTGTCTTGGCCCTCGTGGACACAACGATTGCGGATGTCACGATCTATGACCCTCTAGTTAACGGTGGAACGGTCAGTCTAGAAAGTGAAAACGAAAGAGACCAGGAAATCTGTGAGACGCTTATGCGGCTGGGATCGTTAATGGCAGAATTATTGGATGAAAATCAGGATCATTGGATCCCATTTGATTTTACTTGGCATATGGTGAACGTTCCCTTTGCAGTTGGAGTACAAACGGATCAATTTAATTGCGGAATGTTTGTGATTCTCTATTTGGAGTTATTGGGAGGACTCCTTCCCCGTGAAGTTTTCACTGATGCTCTCTTTTTCCAAGATACCAAAATGCATGATTGGGACACCACTAGGAAAAGATATTTTAACTTTATTGTGGATAGTTTATGTAATAATGAGAAGACAACCTTATTCATGGTCCTGTTGCATATTAACTAATTTTTAATCTTGTTAACATTACAGCTAAGCAAAAGCAGTTATGCATATTGTCGCAAGACCAAATCCAACCGCAAACTCCACAAGTTGACTCCATGCCGGCTGAACTACCCACGCCAATCACTGAGTTGGCACACTCTCTGCAATTGACTTTGGGTATGCAGTCCCCCACTTTTGAAAATGAAACACATTCACCCCCTGGACAAATCCTTGATGATCATCTATTTCCCGATGAACAAATATCCGATCTCGTGAAATTGGATTCACCATTGTTCTATGACCGCCACGGTGAATCATCTCCACCACTGGCTGAATCTGTAGTCCCGAAAACTTTCTCCAATAAAGGGTAATAACTTAAATTTTGCGTTGTATGTATGAAATGTTTCATGAGTACATAGATCCACATATATATATATATTCACAGCAAAAAAACAAACGTTACGAATAAGAAAGGAAAGCCGTTTGCTTCAAAAGCGCTGGCTCCAAGTACACCGTATGTGCCAGAGACAGTCATCCGGTAAAAAAACCACCGTACCCATTTTACTGGAGTGCAAGTAACGTTTACAAAGGGTCAAAAACGAAATCTGTTTTTTTATTTATTCAAGTAGCGTAAAGCACAGAAAGAGCGAGTTGGAGCTCACGGAACTAGAACGCAACGCCCTTACCGCTTTCGACGATGAGAGTGACGCTGAGCAAACGAATGTGACTCATCATGATGCCGGCTCGGTCAACATTCGCCACCTTTCTTTTCGTCAGGTTGACTACCGATTAATCATAGCATATATAATGCAAACATAAATTTCAACGTTTGTCTGATTACAGATAAGGAAAATGGGTGAAGCTGGTTCCCAACTAGTGGCGGGGGGTGTGTATGGTAGGCATATTAAATTAAAGTTCAAAGACGTAGGAAGTCTGGAAATCACAGCCAACGGGACTTGCGTTGATGCGCTGGGGTTTATTTTGCTTCGCAAAGCGCATTCCACTCCACAATGGCTCGAGTTCAGTCTTCTAGAGTCACCACATGGGGAATTACTGGTGAACAATATCCCTGCGCCTTCCCGGACCGGTCGTGAAAACTGCCTGTTCAACAGGTTGAACTTGGTACGTTGTTGTATAAAGTATTTTTTGCCTATAATAATCCAAATTTCATACCGAATTTTATTTCACCGTCAGATCCGACGGAAGAAGCGAGCATTGATGCCCTACTGGATGGGGGGTTCTCATTGGGCGCTCTACATCTTTGAATATATCGGAGGGGCCATCAATCTCTTTGACCCTTGTGTTTCTGGCAACAACACAGCCATCACTAGTTCAGTTGTGAAAACTATTGGTCAAGTAAGATCTTCCAGTATTACACTATTAATCAGATTATTCAATATTCAGTGTATGATATAGAGGATGGCTCGCTGCCTGACACGGGTAATGGCTGAATCCATTGGAATTCCGACTTCAGAAGGAGTGTCCTGGACCGCCTCCGAAGATTATGTGAAGAATCCCTTCTTTACACCACAAACAAAAACCAAACCCATTGAAATCTCAACTTTCGACAACAGTGGGTTGATTGTCCTCTCCTTCATGGAGTATTACATTGGGTCCGAGGAATGTGATATCCTGAGCTGCCAGAAATTGTACTCTTCGACAGCACACATAATACAGGAGGGAGCCCAAACACTGAAAAACAAATTCCTTTGCGAATTGCTGGCAGAATTCACTAGACGTGAGCCTCATAAAGTTTAACAATTCAATTTTATTGCTAGCACTATTATATTACTACTTTTTTCTATCAACCAACAGCCGAGAATAGAATGTGAATACCCTCCGACAAAGAATTCATTCCAAATTAATCGTCAAACCTGTAACTTCAAATACCACTATCATCAAGATATGCTATGTCCAAATTGTACAACTCAATCTCTGAACTCGCAATAAATCCATATTATTCAAAATGTACATTACTGTTTATGTTGAATGCCCATTACATTTATAATCAATAGCTTTAACACGTGGTATGTCTTACAAGTTGTGAAATTCACCTTAAAAAACATAAAATTCATTTTCTTAAACCGTTTGACATTGTAAATTAATTGTGGGAAAGCTTTACAGGTAGCAACGCAATGGGATCGCCTGCATGAGGGCAAAAATCTTTGCCATGCTACTCGATTGTCTCGGTTGTCTGAAAGTGTAGTCAGATTTGTAATAATTATGTAAGAGGTTGCAATTCAGATGTTAACTGTAAATTAATCTTAATGGAAATTCCACATTTACAAATGTACCTCATTTTTTAACTTTAATGTCGCTACTATGGCCCTTCCAGGAATGGGGAACTCACTCCAACCGGAATCCATGCAAATGCTATAATTTCCGCATATCTCATCAGAAAAGGAAGGGGAACCTCATGTGGCCCGATTTACAACTCACATTTTATGGAATGTCAAATGTCACACTACGCAACAATGGAACAAAAAGTTATCGACAGGTTTAACCTGGAGCCCAACATTGCTGACAAACATTTCCACCACACCAAACGGAATGGATTCATTTTCCATCATAATATCCGGTGGCAGACCCTACAGTACAGGAAGGGTCCGGTTAGTCGATGCCAATATTTGTTTAGAATCTTTCATCAACCCAAACTACTTATCTGACCCTAGAGATATGGATATCATGATTGACGGCATTTAATACTTATCCTTTTCAATCCATTAGAGCGTCCCTTTCTTCAAAACCATTCCTTTCTTGTACTATGCATGAATTTCAAAGTACATCCTACTGGGCCTGTTATCTCAAACAACACTTTAGTATGAGTGGCAACAATTTAGTGGGGACTTGTGTCATGGGAAATTCAGAACACGCAGTGGTGTATGGAAATCTTAAAGTTTTGGGGGTTCAAAAACTATTAATTATTGATGCGTCGGTTATGCCATCCATATCGATTGGAAGGACTTTAGCAGCAACAATGGTCATTGCAGAGAAGGGGCAGACATCCTTAGAACGCTTTGGGACACTATGGAACAATATGGTAATAAAATAACAACACAGCTTGCAATGTAAGCGTTGCCAATTGCACAAAGATGAGCGAGGTGGAGTGAGAGAGATGAGATGATCATTCCACTCCACGTTGAACTGCGGGAGTGAGTGTGTCAATAATAACAAACTCAATCATGTAAAAAAAAACTGCTGTTTTTGTGGTACCGTCCGGTTTTATTGGTAAGTTATTTTAACTAATTTTTATACATTTACTAATTGTAGGATTTGTTTATAAAGTAATTTTAATTAAGGTTATGTATATGCAATATGTTATCTATTTTGAATTGTTCGTCGTCATTTATTTGTTGTTAAAAATTAGATGTGATAAGATGTCGTCGTCACCATCCCTGTCCCGATATAAAGAACGAATTGGACAGTATAAAGAAGATACCACAAACCCACTGGCTCCATTGACCACGGCCCAGCGACAGCTTATTTTGGTATATTTTACTAGAGGTGATATTGTGTGCCCGACAAAATAAATAATTAATTCCTTTGGTTGTCGTCTACAGGATCTTGACCCATAATCCAGCTGAGCGACCCATTCCTCCACATTTCAAACCTATTCCGAAAACAAAAACGGTTGAGCTAAAGGGAAGTTCAGAACCATCAAAAGCAGTGGACTTTGATAAGTTTGAATTTACAACAAAATACGAGGTATGAGAAGAGTTAAAGTTTTGATGACCATTCTTGTCTCTTTTATAACACATGTTTTATTTATTTAATGGTTCATAGTTTAATAAGTGGTTCAAAAAAGTGGAGGGTGACATTGCCGAGGAACAAGATTTACACAAATATTGACGTATTTATAGAATCACTGCAAGAGACTAAAGAGGTCAGTAATGTACTTGGGTCGGTAAATTCAGCTTTGAATGAGCTCAATCTTTGGAATCAAATTAAAATTACCATTTTGTTTCCAACAAGACAAACGCACTTCATAATTCGTGTCGACAACTTATCCAGGAACAGGTAAATAAATGGATCGACATTTAATTTGTTAAAATTTAAGCTAAAGTATGTGTAATAAGTGTGACATTAATTTTGGTGACTGATTCTGAGTTAATTAATTTTAGTTAACTTTGTATGGCGTTGCTCAAGAATTGGATACAAATCTAGAACATTTCTTTGCAGCTGGAGAAAATTGCATCAAAGCTTAGTGTGCCAACAATTTTGGTTACTTCTGATGCGTTAATTCTTTGCAATTTTAGAGCAAATAGATACATGTCTGTCATTCATGGTTCATAATGTAAGGACAATAATGTTTATAATTTAAAAAGAACAATTTTTTATAAACTATTTATTAATTTATAAGTACCATTAGAATGGGATGCTCTTTCTGCATTAATCTTTGCCTGGATGAGTTTCGAGTGGTTTTTGAGTAAGTTAATTAAAATAGTCGAAATAATCAAGCATACAATTTCAACTAATACTAAAATTAAGCGCTTGTTTTTTTGCAGTGAATTTGCAGAAAACCTATTTACCCCCAGTTACGAGTCACTGAGACCATTAGTCATTAAAATCAAACACTTTGAAACTTTAGCGGAAATATGTACCATTTTTGCGGGTGGAGATGCTCCAAGATCAGACTTCAAATATTAGTAAGCTATATAATTCAACCACGGATGATTGTTTTTACTAATGATGTCAAATTACTGTTGTAAAGTGTGAATTGATATTACAGCTCAGGGAGTGAATTCATTCGTCAGTATCGTGGAACAACTTGTGCAAGACACACAGGAACGTTTAGTTTATCGAGCACACATTTACATTTCAACTGACATTAGAAATTACAATCCGGGACCTGGAGATTTAGCGTACCCAGAAAAATTAGAAATGATGGAGGTAATATAATCGCATTTCAACATTCATTCATGTATTTCCTGTTCCTATCTCATTTCGTTCAACAGCAAATCGCAGAGACCATTGATCAAACTCAAGATCGACCCTTTAGTCCGTTCCAATTCCCAAATTGCCACCATTAATTCTCTCAACTACAAATACCACGACCATTAAAATCAAGCAGTAAGATTTATGTCTTAATTAATTCATGGAACAATTGATTAGCAGTTCTGTTGTTGACACATTTATATTTATTCACTTGCAGGTTCATCTGCAGATTGGAACGGAATGTGGTTCGCAAGTGTTCCAAGAACTTTGTTATGCCTCTCTAAGCTGCATATTTCAGGGGCTGTCGCAAGAAGCTTTAATAATCGCATGTAAAATTATTATTAAAACATTTAAGGATTTTATAAAGGTGGATTAATAACATATTGTATTATTATTATGCATAGGCATAGCCAACGTTGATCAGTCTGCTCTTGCAATTTCATCCAAGAAGGTTGGTTTCTTGATTTAGTAGAATACATCCAAATATATTAGATATTGGAGTTGACGTGTGATGCAATTTAATTTTCATATTTGATTAGACCGTCGTGGATGGGCAGCTGTTCGAGATTAATAAGCGTCTTCTAATTTTAAGGGAACAGATAGCACCATTTCAAGCTGACTTTGTAGTGAAAGAAACAAGTTTGGATTTTAGTCGTATTATGAAGACAGCAGGTAAAGAAAGATGGGGGAACAAGATAGGATAGAGAAAGAATAAATATTGAAATTCTTTCTGACCCGTTTCTTGTACACCAATTATGATGCACTATGCTAATGGAAAGAAATGTAATAATGTGGTTTTGTTTGATTTGTGTAGCGTTGAGTTTGCTGCAAAAAAAGAAGCAAATGTTCAGCATGAATAGTAACAATTCCCTGATGCTGGAGTTCATAGTTGATGGAACACCTCAGGTAAAAGAATATTTTCTTGGCTCGAAGAAGGAAGTTGACAAACAGCTGAAACTTGGTAAATTGGTTTTATGTTATCATGCAACAGTTATACTGACTGATATGTTAATTTATTTTGCTTCAGAGGCGGAGCACTTTATTAGTCATTGCACACTCATCCTTATTGGGCCCCTGAAGAATTTTATTACAAAGGTTCACTATTTACGCAGAAGAAATAGAAAATGAAAAGATGGATGCATTATTTCAACTATTTGTTTCACTTTCTATAGGCCTCCAGAATTATTCAAGCTTTATTAAAAGAGAAACCAGACTTGGTTTTGTCTCAACAATCCTTGACCTTATCAAATGTTCTTTCACAGTTCATCCAAGAGACGATGGAAAGTCTTAAATCCAAGCTCTAGTAAGTACCATCACTTCATTCAGTTATATTTGATCTAACAGCTACATTTACTTTTTATATTTTCAGTTTGGCCAATAGAGAAACAGCATTTATCCAATTTATTCCAGTTAAGGTAATGCAAGACAGTTTTGATGTAGTTCATGACGTGGTAAATAACTAACAAAAATTGTTTTTCTTTCATTCTCCAATAGAATCACGCCTTGAATGGGATTCCTCCAATTGGAAAACATTGTCGCAATCCATTATCCAGAGTCCCAGATAACCTGTCCAACTCAAGATGCAATCAATGTTTTAATATCCACCATTATGATTCAAAATTAAATCTAATAGTCATTAAATATTAAATATTGCAAGAAATCGATATTATTCGAAAACTGCATGTGTTTATTATGAAGGCCCGTTACATTTCTAATCAATAGATATAACCATGGTATACCTTACAACTAGTTAATTGATTAATTAGTTAAAAGATTAAAAGAATTTGTTTACAACTAGTGAAATTCACATGAATGACTAAGAAGAACAGTAAAAAAGGTAAAAATCAATTGTAATATTGCATGTGTACTTCAATATTTACACAAACACTATTTCGTGAACAAACGGCTTCACTGACGAATTAAATAATAATATTGTGAACAAATGTAGTAGATCGCCGTGTTCCATGTTGTTTTTGGAGGAGAAATTGGCCATCAACTTTCACAGCCATGATGCGAACCAGTTTTTTAAAATCTAGAGAAAAGAACACAAATAATTAAAGCATTCTCAACTTGATGACATAACATGCGACTAGTGTGTACTCACATATGTCATTAATCTCATGGGGAAGGACGCACACGACCTCACTGTCGCCATTGTTAAACTTCCTGATTCCATCAACTACTACAAGCTGATTCTTCATGTTCATCTCTGCCCCATACTCACGGAAGTTTGAGGTGATATGCTTCACGTCAGATACACGATTACAGACAACTACAACCCCCTCATATTTCTGATTTTCTAAGGTCCAATTAATGGCCGCCTCCAAATTCACTTTTTTTTCTTCATTCCTTTCACCCTCCGCATTGAAGACAGGCATAATCAAGGAGTACCAGTCCAAACTACGCATGATGATGGCGTAAATGCCTTTGGTGAATTCACCAAAGATAGTCAAATGCAAAGTTAGCTACAAATTGAAAAAAGGCACAATAGTGAGACAATTATAATAGTAATTAAACTAATAATCTGTATGTAATGAATTATTGATTTGCTTACATTCCATTGAATTTTGTTGACGAATTCCTCCAGAGACTCTAAGTTCACGTTATCTGTGACGTGCAACGCGATATAGGCCGACTTCCGCATAATGGGCCACTGTTTTGCTGCAAAAAGTTTCAGAAACATGGTGACATCCATGACTGGAATGCTGTTTTTGATCTGCGCACAAGATTTAGGATAAGAAATAAATAAATGAACAAGTATAAGACAATCCTGCCTACTAGCCATATTTGCATACTTACCGGCCTATATGGACTTTTGTAAATCACGTCATGCTTGCGCGACAGGTCCATTTGATTAAAAGTTGTAATCTCCACCCCCCCTACCTTAAAAAACCGACCTGCAGACGACCTTAGAACTTTCGTCCATTTGGTGATTTCCGAATCTGATGACGTCACCATTATCATTGGGCACAGTGGATTCATGTAGCTGAATAGGGTGGGATTGTTCTGTGTGTCCTTGTACTCAATACATTTGTCAAAGACGGAGTTGACCACACCAATCTATAAAAATACAAACAATCGTAGACGTAAATTAATTAAATCATAAACTGGTTACAATACAGACAATCATGGATTTCACATGTCCAACTTACTTCTTGGTTGTCATCTTCAGTATAGATGACGGTACACTCCATTATTTAAATTTCACGTTCTAGTAAAAACTCTGATTGTTAAAATTGTCGATTACGTATTAACAGAGGGAGAGAATAACAAACAACAATCGCTGACGGGGTCTACTCACACACTACCTACCACACTCTACTCACCGTGCTCTACTGGAAGTAATGTTTGTGCAGACACAAAGAAGCGTTCATACCAACCAGCCCGCCCGCTAGTGCCACCACCATCGGTCTGAGTTGGGATGATCGCATCTAACTAAGCGCAGCTGTTCACAATTTCGTGAATATATTTTTTTGCAATTATTGCAAATTGCACACAAATTCGCAATTTTGGAATAAAATAAAAGATGTGGTTTCTGTGAAAGTGAGGGAATAAAATGTAAGAACAGTGTGCATCGATTGAGGGTAACATACAGATTGATTTATTCAAAAAACGAAGAACCATTTCATAGCATGAATAAGACGAAGGTAGCTAGAGAGGCATGCGGAAGACTTTTCAATAATA
>JAQFZJ010000799.1:0-16739 GCA_034695645.1 Folsomia fimetaria
TCACTAATTGAAAATTATCATAATGATCTATGAACTGCAAAAAGAGTAATATTTTAAATCATGTTCATCTAAATATTATTAATCAAACTAAATTAATTCCAACTTGGTACTTCACTTATTCTGTGACAGATACAGAGATGAGAACACTTCATCTTCATCTCCATGAGGAAACTGTCTTTGTAATGGAAAAATTCCATTGCTAGCACCACAGAATAGCACTAGGAAATTCCTAGTGCTATTCTGTGGTGCTAGGGAATGTGGTACGAGAACGATTTCCCACCGGAACGAGTGTTTGTGTCCGGTGGGAAATTTGGGAAATTGAGAAAGTGGGAAAACCAAAAATGCAGTGTCACTAAGGACGACTATGGTGGTGCGTCTTGAATTGTCCAGGATTTGGGAGATGGTCAATAAGCCAAACATACATACTCTGAAAAATGTTTTAACGTTCACGTCAAATTGTTAAAGACAAATTTATATACAATTCCTAACGAAAAGATATTTGTAATTTTAGACTTTATAACGTTCAAGAAAAGATGCTTTATAAATCAAATGGATTCGGTAATTGCTTGGCTTGAATAAAAGGCGTTCAATAAAAGGTTGGTCTTGTCTTGAATTTGCGTAAATTTGGCACAAGATCCAACCAAGTTGTGGGTAGAAAAATTCAGAAAAAATTTCGGATGAGTAGCGGATCTTTAAATTTTGTACCACCATTAACAACGTTCATGCATTCCACACACGTATCATCTCTCTTTGTCCGGTCCAACTCCATGGATGCATGTTGTACGTAACTTACAATACTAGAGATTTAGTATGGTGGATGAGATTTGTCTGCTACAGATAGAAGATATGCCAAAATCTATATTTAAAAATAATGGTCGAAGCAAACAAATCCTTATTTGGCATCAATGATCCATACAGATTTATATCTCGCAGATTAGCAGTGTCCACTCATTTTGCAATTCACGCGGCGTAAGTGAAGTGTAAACACAAAATACAATCTATTTCTTGGAATGATATTTTCCCAAAGGATAGAATTGTAACTTGAGGCAAGCAATTGGACCGAGAGAGAAAGTTCGTTGTGGTTGAGGGATGTAGTAGTTTCTGGTTGGATGAGATGAGAGTATTTTCCGGGTCGGGTGTTTGGGAATTGAAGTGTATATTTTTAGGTATGGTATCATGCGATTGGATTGGAGATACACACAGCTACTACTGCCCTCAAACCAAAATAGTCCAATTCACTTTACCGCTCTATTTGGTTTGGTTTAGGTCAAAAGTCACAAATTGACCAAAGGAAAGAGATGGATCTGATGATTGGCAATTTTATTGCAAACCTATCTGAAATAAGTAGAAGAAAAAGTGGAATCCCTTTCGTTTGAAGAAAATTACAAAGAACCACAAACTAATTACGTTTTTATTTGTTGTGATATTGAATTCGTTTTCTGGATTGGTATATGGTTGAAATGGGTTAACGTTAATGAGAAAATGGCATAGGACCACCAATTGAAAAGATATAGCGCAATATTAGCAAACAAAAACATCAACACATTACGCTATCCATTCGTATGACACAAATTAAAGATAATAGTGGAGGATTGCATTTAATTGATAATAACGGAATTAGGTAGAGGATTTCGTGACTACATGTATTCTTTTTAACCATTAATGGAATGGTGAAATCATGTCCCTGGAATAAAAGTTCAAAAGGAACAGGACTTGCTGAGTAATTGGTGGCGGAAAAAGTTAGTTGCAAAGTTTGTATTAAAAAACTTCTCTGACTCTCTTCTACCTTCTTGTGTTGTTTGTCTTCTACCTTCTTGTGGTGTTTATTTAGGGTTGACAATTAAAGTTTATGTGTCCATGGGGAGGAGCTGGATGATGGTGATGAATCCATAATCATCCCACTTCATTCATACACACATTTCGTTCTAGGTAGAATAGGAAGCAGTTGATTGGGAGAAAGCAGAGGTGGATTGGATGAATGGTTCATTGTAGAGGAGAAAGTTGACACCACCAATAGTGTCCGGTACATACTTAATTTGGTGCGACTTTGATGTGGCTAGGTGGCCACTGTTCCATTGGTATTCGTAAACTAACCAACCGACTTTACTTAGTTTGAGGGAAAGAAGCTAATGAAAAAGAGCAGTTTCACATGCATGGTGTGGTAGTCATTATATCTATCTCTGGGTCGGCAACTTCGTCAGTACAATTTTGCTCGGGGCCATCAAGATAAACAAAATGCCTATTGTTGCCCACCCTGATAAATACCTTCATCGTCAGCAATCAACTGTTACGTACTGCTCATGTTTGACTTTTGCAACCCAACTGGTTAATTTAAACCTCAACCTAACAGAAAATGAATTCAATCAATGGCATGCACCTAACCAAATGGATAGTGCATCTCCTATAATCACTGATTTTAAGACATAGTAGTTTATTTAAACCGAATTGTGTTCCAAGCCAAAGATTTATTACATTACCTCAGCGCTTATTTGTTTTGTCTTTTTTTGTTTGTTTCTCTACTCGTCAGCCATCGAGAATGAATTCGATCCAGTTCATTTCGAGTTTGATAGGTTTAGTCTGGAGCCTCTTTCGCTTATTTTGGCTTACTTTTAAAAATTCGGTTACAATCCCTCTTTTGGGAGGTGAACGTTCCCTTGGGTCAGACAAGAAGATCAGTGCTCATTATTTATCCTATTTTCTCCAGATTTATTATTCTTTCTGTGTCACGGAACCAGACTCTTGTTTCTTTTAGATTTCTTGGGCATTTGACCGTAGTTAAAATGGTTGACTAACGCAGAATAGATCCCTGTTCTGAAATAGTTTAGTTTGGTTTGTTTGTCATCTTCGGATGCAAAGAGAAAATGATGGAGTACCACCCACCCTTGCTTCCAACTTAATTTCCGATGTTTTGGTCGAGTGGACAGAATTTCTATCACGTCAGACTTGTACCGTTCTTGCTCGTTTTCATTTCTAGCTCACATACTTATCAAAAATTGGGCTTTGGTTCCTGAATCCAAATAAGCTGGTAAATACAAATTGTTTGAAAGGAAGACTGTGACATTGTCGAATTTATCAGCGTTATTCAACTTTTATGTGAGTCCAACATCAGGAAAACTGCTGATTCCAAATGTTTCCCAATTTGTGGATGACTTATCGTGAACTTACTGGTAACGCCATGCACCTTAATTGCGGTAACGGCCCCTTCGAAGTAATTCGAAACAGATAGTAGAAACTTTTATTGTGGGAAATTGTCAAGAAATTGAAACAGAAGTGGTGTTAAAGACCAATTCAAATGCAATTCACTGATTATTTCCAATCCTTTTAAAAGAAGACTTTTTTCAAAGAGAAAGTGAAGTAGGCAGAATCAAATTATAAAAAGTTCAAAGATCTCTCCTCAAAAAAAGAAGCTAAAAAAGATAAATAAAAGAGTTGAACTTCAAACAAAATAAAAAGGAGGGGAAAAAAGTGATTTCTGACAATCTCAAATCTTATTTCTTTGTAAAAAGAAAGCCTAGGATTCCTCCTACAATATCCCAATTACCATCAGAAGTTAAATACTCAATATAAAGAGATTGTTGTGAACAAGTCCCATACAATACCTATTTTGGAGATTCTCGTACACAGATTAAAGAAGGAATTGTACATCAAGTCAAGCAGATTATGTAAACAATAAGTTGTGATTTGTTGGTGGATGTCGAAATACATACACACAAACGAAATCTGCGATATTTCTGAGTTTGCTTTTTGTTGGGCGTATTATTTATCTTATTACCTTGCATTACTCGATCCAAGATTTCCTTTGGTTGAGCTTCAAACGAAATATGATTTGTTTGTTGTTGCGGCAATGTTCTCTCGTACTCCATACCGATCCTCATATATTTGAATATTCTTTGCTTTCTCTTTCGGAAAAAGCAAGTAGTTACTATCAGATTTGCTTGTAGTGTATCAAAGCCATATAAACTTTCTTCAAAATGACAATTCAATCTTTTTTGGATGTTTGATTTCTCTAGGTAAATAGTTCAAACGGTTACCAAATCGACAAACTATCCACTTCTGAAGTTCATTTGACAAACCTGTACTTTGCATGAGCTATACGTAATAATTTTTGATATTGCCCAACCTCTATTATAACTATCATTTGATGAAATTGAAAAAGGGAAAGAAATTGTGTTGAATCAATATCTGTGGAAGTATTGAACAATGGACGGAGTACAGTCAGGAAAGTTGCATTATTTGGTATTGTGTTCCGTAAGGTCATGCCAAAGGAACGCAACTCGAGGGATTTGCATCCAATTTTATCCATTTGCGCTTTCTGATTTACGTAGCCTTTCTTTCTTTCTTATTCGATTTCGCGTGAGATTGAAAGTGAAAGTAAAAGGGGAAGAAAGTGAAAGTGCAAAATGGAATTATGTTTGGAGACCAAGCTTTCTAAACTAGTGAGGGAGTTATACAATATTGCCACCCGTGTGCGTATTGCTGCCGATCTACGGGTACGGGATACTTGAAGGCATTTTGTAGTTTATATAATGTTGAAGATGCAGAGGGGGGATCAGGATTAAAGATGAAAACGGATTACCGCAACAAAATCACTCTAATCCTAAGATAAGAATTTAGATATAATCTAAGATTCCCACCATTCATTTAGTTAATTTTAAATTCAGCTAGCTCGTCACATGCGCTCTTCTTCTTTCACGCTCAGGTGAAATAAGGAATTCCACAAGTGCATTGAAAGGGGGCCATTGGCACATTAAAAGTCACATAATTAATGGCTTGTCATGTCACCAGTGCTATTCTAAACATTGAGCAATGGGAATCTATGTCATGTATGCATTAAGCATACCAGTAAACTACCTGTTCAATCTACTCCTACCTTACGAACAAGAGAAGCTTTACCTGGATGCAGAACGAAGAAAAGAGCTACATATTTTGCAGGAATATTGTTATACTTATAATAAACAAGGATTATATAATGAACAAGGATTTAAGCGAGAAGGAAGAGAATATGGTCATGATACATTTAACGCTTTAATGGCCTGTACAAACGTTCCCTTTTAAGATTTATGAATATTTAGTGACTTCCATTTCATGGAGTTTCTTGGAGGCACACTTTATCCTTGAAGTGTTGATGCTCTATGAAGAAGAGATTGTATTTTCCCTGTGGGTCGTGGATGGTGAACTGTGGGCTAGATTTTGCATTTAACGAAATGATGGGCCCACTCCGCTTACGTTCGAATGACTTTATTCACAGAATTGATAACTTAAGGATTTTGAATTATTAAGTGAACATGAATAATAGCTCAAATTCTGACGTGGAAGGTGGGCTGAAAATCCGGGACCGAGAAATGACGTGCTCAGTAATGAGTAAAAGGTTAACTAATTACAATTGTATAATAATTAATGGAATTAACAATTAGTTTGATATCTACATCGATCATAACCAGATAAATGAAGATAAATTGACAAATTCTTCAAACAATAATTTACCATCGTCATCCACATCTGCTTCATCCAGCAGTTTCACACTGACGAGTGCACCTTCGTCCATCACTAATTTGTCCCTTGTCAATAATTTCAGGGTTTGTTCCAAGTCCGCCGTTCCCAGAAATTGAATATAGTCTAACAAACAAACAACTCAAACAACTGTGAAATTGACGGATAATTGTTTTTGTAATAGATTTATTTACCGTAAATCTCGAAGGCATAATAGACTTTAATATCTCGTGAGGCATGTTCAGAAAAAGGCAGAGAGAATGTCGAGAAAGTCCTCAAAACTTATTCCGATCCCGTCTTGTGAAAATACTTGACAGATTCGGTTACGAAATGAATTCACCTAAAGTTGAGAGATAACAATAAAACAAAAACATTAGAAATAAAATTAATACCACCGGTACTTTAAGGGATGCAATACAGGCATCCTAGCAACCGTTTCCAAGGGTATGCGGACTGTCGTTGGTTCATTCGTTCCGATAGATTTAAGGACCACATTTGGATTGAGTTCTCGGAACTTTTTAAATACTCTGAGAATTGATAGTGACATGGTTGAAATTAAATTAGGTCGCTTAGCTTTTAGCTGAAAAGGTTCGTAATTATGTATGTAATGGACCTGAGAATTTCTTGCGTGGTAAAATAAGTGCAGTCCTATAGATAATGAAGTGGACATTTTATAATAATGTAAACCAATGAGATGAGAACATTATTGAATTATTCATTTTTTTAAAACTATACCTGGTAGTCTTGTAATTTCGCTTCGGTAAATGTAACAATTTTGCAGTACAATGACGCCTACTTTTGGTCGAAGAAAGTCAGTTTTTGTTGAGAGAAAGTTCGAAAAGTGGAAGAGATGTTACAATCCACCCTGGTCTGCAGTATGTGCAGATCGATTTATGAATCTAGCATATATGAATATGCCGGCTGTGGGAGCCAGATCCAGGCAGATGATAGTGAAAGCATCAATCAAACTCGGATCTGCGTGTTATATGAATATTCTTGCTTATTATCATGATCCCACTCCTTCTTTATTTTTTGTAGAATCAAATTCACCACTGAAGCCGTTGAGTAGATGGATTACGATTGGATTAGATGATGCAGTTTGATCTCCTGTTTGACTTCGGTTGGGATTGGGGTCATCACACCATAATCCCAAGTGAGCGAATTCAGTCCAGTGAGTGAGTGGGTCTAATAGAAGAGAAGAAAATCAACAATACAATCTCAAAGTATACCTTTAGCCTTTCGGTTTCCATACTTTCTTCCTTCGGTGCGCGGAAAGTTGCCATCACGGATATGCCATCACGGGTATGCTCTCATGTACATGATGCCATCGATAAGATATGCTATGTATGATAGATATGATATGTTCCTTCGCTTCATTTTCTCCATTATTGCCAGATTGGATATTAATTATGGATAGTACGGCTTGTACGAGCATATACATAATGTCGTGTCAGAGATATTGCGATCACATGAGAATCAAATTGCAATAATAACTAAAGTTCTTTCTTAATAGCACGTGGCGTTAGTTATAAAATTGATGAGAAACGAATGCATGAGTATTGGGGGAAGTAACGAAGTCGAACAGTAGTTTAAACATTTCCCTGTCCAACTTGGAACTATTCTTTTGTTAGAGAACGAAAGCTAAAGTTTTATTACGCAAAGGTGAAAGTTTACCACTTTGTGGCATGAACTCTTTTAAAAATCGCTTAAATTAGGTGTCAGGAAGTTAAAATATAAATTTCACAAGTCCACAAACTTGGGTTAAAGAACAAAGTTGTGGAAAAGGAGGGAAACTTGGAATTTGATGTGCGAACATGTTTTTATGAATGTTGGAGAAAATGCCGACTTGGTGCGATTTTCATATGTAACTGTACGTTTACGTTCTTTACATGGTACGTCAAATTGAGTGAAAGCAATAATTCAAGGTTTTTATTGTTCCGACCTCGATTTACTCTTTACTTAGCCAAATATAGTGAAAGTGAAACTTTTTAGAGGAACTTGAATGGTTATCAAATGTATTTCTTTATTATCTATTTCTTGTAATGTTCCAAGCTAAAATCAGGAAATTGTGTGTATTATCTAGTTATAACCCCTTCCTCTTCTAAACTCACGGGGTTGTTCCGATATAAAAACGAAGTGTTACACTCGGATTCCAATGCGACCAATTTTTTAGACGCACGGTCAAGTGGAAATAACGTTTAGTGAGGCACTTTAATCAATGCACTTATTTGCACGCGAGGAAGGGAATTTGAACATACCCCTTCACATCATGCTGAATAACCTAATGGTGATTTCATTTCGTTTTGATGTCTGTGTAAAGGTATTCGCATGACAAAGACATCAAAGTATGAACACTTTTTTATGATTCCTATTGTCATTCATTAAATGGTTCTAGGCCAGCAGTTCATTATATAATATGGCTCTATGATCTGAATTTTAAATTTGGTATGCAATTCTTTTAAACAATATTTGTCAGGTCATGTTCTGTTTTTGGGAAATTAGCAATCCATATAACATTTGTACCAATTTTATTTCAACGCAGACTTAAGTATGTATAGCGATCCGATAAATCGATAATTCTTGGAGGTGCAAGAAGTTACCAAGACTGGTTGGGCCTGGAGATGGAGGTGAAGTGATACGTATGTAATAATAACTGCCTGTAGCGATGGTGGTATTACATGGAATGGAAATATGTGAGGTTGTTAACCAACGTTACGGATATCCATGGGAGTATAACAATGATGATCATAAAATACAATGAGAATGTTGTGAATAAAGTTCAATTTGGAGAAAGATTACCCAAAAGTGCATCAGACTCATGTCATCTATGTAAGCGGGTGGAGCAAAGTGCATTGAGTTTCTTGTTGGGTGTAAAATGAGATCGTGTGTTGGGTGATTAGTGTGAAGTTAGCCAATCCAATTTTATTGGATCGGCTAATAGTTGGCGTCCGGCAGTTCGATACGTAGCAGTCAAGTGGGAAAAGTTGTATTTGTTCTAAGGAGTAATAAAAAACTTTGTATTTCAAAAATCTCACATCCCCCCGAAAATCTCAAGTTTCCCCAATAATGCACAACCGTGCACAGACCTTAATTTACACAAAAAATGCAATATTACGCAAATACTGTTAAGCAGGTTGGAAAACTTTGAAAATCATTTTCTCCAAAACGGTATTGCAGACTTGGGATCTGAATACAAATACAAATGTAATGAAAAATCATGTACTCAGCTTGTAGCATCATCATCATCGTCACATACTTTTTCCTCCAAATTCTTTAATGCCATCGGCACATCATTATCACCATCATCCTTGTTCAAATCAAAGTATTCGTTATAGGCCAAGATGAGCATATATTGATATGCATTACATAAGTGGAGTGCCAAATAAATCGGAATCGCAATCAATATAGGAGGAGTATGAAATGAGTTTTAAACAAATGCAAGGTTGTATTGTTTTATTTTATAATATGGACGTAAAGGGTAATGAATGATGACCCTTAACGCTTATACACTGCACCATTGTAATGTGAAGAATAATAATAACATGTACTGTACATTGCAATGGAGTGGTTTTTGCTGTTTGGACTAGTGACTCTGACTAAAAACAGGAGATTTTTACTATACTTCATCCTTATTCTATTCTGTCCTGTATTAGGGGCATACATACATATATGTTTAACACGGATTCAAAGCGAATAAGAGAAATACAGATAATATACCAAGGGCCGAATTATATATCTGTACTGTACAAGTAGGAATTTAAGTATTAAAGGAATTAAGTATTTAAATTTGCTGTCATTTTATTCCAGGGATCTATACTGACCAATTCTTTAGTGGGGCTAACTCAAAAAATTAAAAGTTTTCTAAAAACAGGTTCTTTTGACTGCAACTTGAGCAATGGATCAGACAATGCAATACAAAAACTAGTAATCTCATCCACATATCTAATTGACTACCATTTCAACTTCTATATGCTAATTTAGTAAAATAAGATGGTTAATTAAGTTTACTTAACTGATCAGTTTTATTAGCATTTTCTATAATCTGTTGTGACTCCAAAAAATTGTATGCTTGATTAAAATGGATGATTGATTAATTAAAATTAACGTCATTTAATTAATTTCATTCAATTGACTAAAATTCATTTATATTTTAGATGAAAGAGATCGAACAGGAGAAGATCTTACTCCCAACATTCATTTTTGTAGCCCGACCCAATAAAATTCAAGCACAAAGAAATTTTTTTTGGGTACACATCAAAACTATAAAATCTACAAACTCTTGATGGTTTAATTTAATTAACAGTAAGTTAGTTTAAAGAAACTACCTGGGTCGGGCTATGCCAATTTACACTGTAGGTTTTGATAAAGTACATTCATCAAGACATTTTCATTTTCCGCAGGATTGATGCCACCAGATCCTGCGGCCCGGAGGGTGGAACAAGCTTTCTCCGTCTCTGTACCACACATTTTTTAATGTTCCGTTTATTTCCGTTTTTCGGATTTTTCCCACTCCCATCTTTAACTTTGGAATGTTGGATCGACTCGATTATCCAAACTGTTAATCTCTCCGCGTTTGGAATCGGCCGCAGTTTTGATTTCAATTTTGCACAACTGTTTTAAAGTCGTTTCAAAGCTGGGTGAGGGTAAGTGAACATAGCCTTTTTCTACCATTTTCTTCACGCGATCCCTTACTTTTTTATTGTGGATTTTATTACTCTCTAATTGCCTTAATTTGTAAGTTTGTAAGTTTTTCAAAGTGGCCTTGATAATGGTGGACCCACTTTCTCCCTCTTCGACGGCCGAGGACCAGTTTCGCTTCCTGCTCTTCAGGGGTCAACATTTTTACAACTTTGGGAATGATGTATGCATCCATCTAAGTCAGAGTAAGAGCATAAGTTTCTAAAATGCTATTGTCCATATCATTAACATCCAAAACTTCCAACCGTTAGCTAAATACGCCAAATTTAAAGGAGTTACGTTGAACATACACGAGTCAACCACCAGCACCAATACACTGAGTGGTGGCAGCTAATTACGTGAAACTTAGTTCTTATTACAGAACGCAGTTCGTAATTTTCGCCCAAAAACGGTTCCTTTATTTCCTTTATTTCCTTGGTTTGCATTACAATATTGCGACCCATTCAAATAAACCGTTTTAGAGACACACTTTGTGGAACAATCATCCCACCGAAGTACAAGAAAGATAAAGTTTCACCATCAATTCGCCGAGGTTTTTATTTCAATTCCTAAATCTGTGCATCACAAAAAGCAAAAAATGCACAAAATGCTATCAGCACAACAATACAAATACGTTTTACAAATGCATTCAAACCTTGAACTCCAGTGCCTATTGAATATATTGAGAGTGTAGATCCTCGTTATTAAACAATTTATAACAATTTTTAATTGATACTTTTTTTTAAATTTTATAATTTTATACTTTTAATGTCCATACTTTTAATTTTATTCATTACTTAACAATACCTTACCCAATTACTCAGCAGATAATCAACTTTGTAACAAGATGTTAACTGCTGTAACAAGATGTTAACTGCAGATACTCACTTTGTAACAAGATGTTAACTGCACTGATATTTTAATCCTGGTTTGTCAATCCACGCCAAAGCACGAAATAATAATCCAAACGTTCGAAATGATGGTATACTGCACTAAATAGTATGAAATAATGTAGTGTGACAGATTGTTTTCAATTGCAGATCCCATGCAGAAGTTGGATGATGGCTAATAATTGCATGTTCAGCAAATCCCGACCCAACCCAACTCCGTCTTACCATTATTATGTTCTCTCAGTCCACTTCTCAGGTTGCAGCAAATCTATCAAACTAATCCGCCCACACTTTGATAACCTACAATGTCACGTAAGTTTAAAAAAAACATTTTCAGAAGTATACAGTTTTAATAGCCGTAATATCACATACGAGTTTTATTGGTGCAATATTGTGTGAAATCCTGCTATTGGAACTACCAAAGATGAATCAGTTCCAGCGTATGGAAATAGCTGAAGTTCATCACTGGGCGGTCTTGACTGATAAACTTACAGATGAACAGAGGAACATCTTTTATAGACAAGGATGGCATTGTGTTGTATGTCCACCAACCAGTGTACCGGGCCCTAGCGTCCGGACGCATGACCAACCATGTCGGTATAAACGATACATACAATGCAGCCTCTGCGACAAGAAGATCACAGAGGAGGGCATCGGAAGTATCAGACCCTTCATAATCCATCTATTTTTTAAACATGGGGATAACCCGGAAGCTGCAGTTCTAGACTGGCAAATTGAAATTCGTAATAACAACACGGAGTATGCGCACTGTACACATAATGATCTTGTAAACCAAGAGAATTGGGAGGAAGATTAAGCTTTAATAGTTTGCACATGCTTCTGTTGTTGTGAATAATATCGCATTTATGATAATTTAAAATTATACACATTATACAAATTATATGTCAAATTATGGAAGGATTATTATAAATATGGTGTAACAATATTTCATTCGTTTGCCAGGGGACTGTTGGGGCATATAATCCCCAACGCCCTGTAATAAAGGGTAGTCTTGTGTTGCGACTCACGGTGTAACCATCTATTCATTCACTCATCCGTTCATGCTTTCACTCATCCCGTCTTTCCTAACATAATTAAGTTTTCTTTTTACAGATGAGGCCGTGTTGAATTACTCCCCACCCCGTGACGTCGAGTGTCGCAGCCTTCAATAATCTGCAAGAGAAGAAAGAAAGAAGATCATGCAAAAGAATAAAGAAGACAGAAATAACCAACACCAACCCCAGATCAGGTACTTGATCTGGGTTAGTATAAAACCACATCGGTCATCGCAGAAGAAATCCTTTGATCCCGATCCTCTCTACCCAAGACGTCGTCCCCTCGACTCCAAGCTTAGATTAATTTAGGTTAGCTTATGTTAGATAGGTTAAATAAGTATAAAATACAAGTAGTGAGTAGTTCTGCAGAAATAGTTAATATATATAATAACGCAAAGAAACATATTCCGTTGTAGGCTACAAGATTTACATACTCCTCCCCACATCAAAGGGGGGAGGCAAAACCCCTGCAACACGAGGCTCGTTCAAATTATGCAATTTATTATTATGTGCTCTTTGGATTTCTTGTCTTTGCTGTTACTTCCATTTTACTCTTTTGGGCTAAAATGGCAACATCTTGGAGGAAGACATTACATAGGTAAGTATTAATGAACAAATTATATCCACCTTTAGTTATCAATTTAATTTATAATAATAATTTACTAGTTACGGTCCCACCACCCTACCCGCTTCAACTTCCTCAGGAAATTCCAGTGGTTGGAGTTCATGTTGGATTGAGAACTTCACAAGCTAATTCCGCCCAAATCACCTCTGACAATTCTCTCACGACCTCAGCGCCACCCACGTCTAGCGCAAATGAAAGTGACATAACAAACCACCCTACTCCATCCTCCCAGGCCCATATCGGCGACAGTTCCTCTTTCAATGACCCCATCCTCCATATCCCATATCAACCACACCTCTCTCAATTACTCCGTTCTCCCAGTCCCATTTCAACGATACATCCTCTTTCAATTACTCCATCCTCCCAGTCGCATATCAGCGACACCTCGTCTTGGGAGACTGTCAGCGACTACCACGGCGTTGCAGCAGAAAGGCGTCATTCCCACTAATATTGCACATTTTGTACAAAATGATGCAGCTTCTAAATTTTTAATATGCATGCCTATGCCCAACATTTATTTATAGCATAACAAAAATCTTCGTAATATGAGATGAATTCTAAATAAAGCCTTTGTATTCCCAACAACTATTAAACACACAATTACATGCTTTTTATTAATTACTATTAATTAATTCCTGTCAAAATATTTCATCAAACTCAAATAACATTCATCTGCATCTTCTTGTTCCTCTCATCCAAAGTACTAACTACTATATCAGCACCGACATACATATACTCATTTTAATCATTAATTAATTACAACTAATGATTCCTGATTGCACAGTAGTTTACTTCAAGTCAATGCCGATTCTGTGTCAAATTTGAATTACTGGGTATACATATAATGTAATATAATAATAATAATAAGAATAATAAGAATAATAATACAATAATTTAATATAATATCTGTAATTCTTCAACATTTTTTTTCTCCCTTATTCGAGAGGTGCTGTGTTAGTGACCTTATAGGTCCCTTGGGGTCAGGGCTGTCCAAAACGGTAGTCCGATCCACGTTCTGCAATACGGTTTTGGAGAAAATAATTTTCTTGCTGTTAAGCAAGTTTTCCAACCTGCTTAACAGTATCTGCGTAGTATTGCATTTTTTGTGTAAATTAAGGTCTGTGCACGGTTGTGCATTATTGGGGAAACTTGAGATTTTCGGGGAGATGTCAGATTTTTGAAATACAAAGTTTTTTATTACTCCTTAGAACAAATACAACTTTTCCCACTTGACTGCTAACTATCGAACTGCCGGACGCCAACTATTAGCCCATCCAATAGAATTGGATTGGCTAACTTCACACTAATGTGTTGGATGGCTATACTGTTCTATGCTCCATTATCTTGAAAAGGTGATTGCCAGTGAAAGTGCTTTTCCCATCCTGTCTATTGCATAATATTGCATACAGCAATGTAGGATGAGTTGATTATTGTTTCTTGACATTTTTATTTCAAGCTGTTTCTTTCTTGTGCGCCAATGAAATACAGAGAATGATATGATGAGAAGCATTGAATTGATTCATGAAATTCAGCACTTTTTCCTAAATAAAAAAAGTGTTTCAAACGGAAAAGCCGAAAGACACTGAACAAAAGCCAATTTGTAGAAGATGTAGAATCTGTAATTTCAATTACGTAATAAAAATTTGTCTTTTTTCAACGTTAGTTGGTGTAATTAGCACCTGGTTTATACAATGGAAATAAACTAGTTTGTAAAGAGGTCCCTTTTGTGTGAAACGTGCAGTAATTCCTTCAAGTGATTTGCTAATTTGCACAGCTATTTATTAACACAGAATAATATCCGTTCTTAAAGCCCATCTGCAATCTGCCTGATGTGTGACACCTTGGAATGTCGTCACCAATTTTCAAGAAGATTCTCCACAACCAGATTCAATTAAGGTAGGTAGGAATCTTTTGCTGGTTAGTGCAGCAATTGTTACCGCTTTTTTCTAATAACAAAACATTTCTATCTCCAGAGATGTCGGAGGAGGTGACTGTTTCACGTCCGCACTATAAGAATGTATATAGCAAATTAGGGTTATCTTAATCCATTAAAGTAGAAGTAAGTAAGATCCACACTTATTGCTTTGAGTTCTTGAAAAGTGCAGCCAATAATTCAACCTTATTTACTGCGTTCAACTGTGTAGTTCATTACAGAGAAGAAGAGAATGCGGAATTGAAGTCCTTTCTTTAATTTCTCCCATTTGCTAGTCATTACAAGTTTGTCTTGGCGAATTTGTCGTCAGTGGTTGTTCAAGTATGTAACCTTGTCCAAATTCTCAGCTACACCTTGTCTACAAGTAATCATTCTCATTAATACAAGACATCTTAAATCTTATTTCATTTTCTTTAAGCGTGAGCGAATTCTTGATTTTTCTTCTCAGAACACATTATGTACTTTAATACTTTAAGGCAGATCCATGTAACATTCGCCCTCTTCTGCTTTGTTTGTTATATGTATTGATTGATCTTTTCTTTCATCATTGCAATATTTAATATATATCACTATATAATATATAATAATATTGCAATAATTTGTAGAGTAATGTTATGGTTGTTTCCGTTAGGTTTGATATGTGTTTTCACGCAGACCACACAGACCACCCCAAGCGATGGACCACATTTACTATTATTAACTTGTACCAAAACTCCACGTGGTCTCGAATTTGGGGAAGGTTGGACAATGATGGTTTTTTGAGGACAACATTACGTTTTCCCCAATTTATTGCTTTCCCCAAATCCTCGCAAAGCTGGTCTCTGTCTTTAATCTCCCGTCTAAATTAAATTATGACTTATAGGATATCGCAACTTCCCCTTTTATTACTTACATCCTTAACGGTCAGCCACGCCAACTTTCATTCTGTTCTAAAATTCATTCTTCTAATTTTTTGCACTGGCCCCGCTTGCTTTCGCGGAATGTGCTGGTGAGTAACAACGTAATCCAAGAACAGGGCCCGCGCTAAGGGTAGGCAACCTAGGCAACTGCCTAGGTCAAAAAATTACCAGATGCGCCGAAGGCGCGCCTGGAAATTTGTATCGTAAAGAACTTATTTATGTAATTCGATTTTGCGTTGGTGGTCGAAGAACGAATTAATAGAAGATGCTCCTGTTGTGTTGTACTTATTGAGTTGAAATAAAAAGCATAAATGCTTCTCATTAACCTGATTTACTTTGGTCGCTCGGATTTGAGATTAACCCTTGACTGCCTCTTTGATTCATTAGTATACGGCAGATTACGTTCGATCTAACTGTTCTGGCAGAAAAGTTCTGCACTATACAAATACAATACAATTTTTAACATAAGTACTGTTAACTAACTATTTGTCGAATTGTTAACAGTATTTGAATTATAAATAACGAAATGTTCCTAATTTAATGAATGATTTTAAAATTTGATTTAAAAATGCAATGAGGATGAATACTCGTGCAGACGATTTAGGTAGGGAACTCGCAAATTCTGGAAGGAATTTATATTTTCCCAAACTTTTGCAAAAATGCATTTCAGTTAATAATATGCAGTGCAGTTAATAAAAACTTGCAGATCAGCCTCCAATTAACTTTTTCCTAGGCATGGAGTATTCTCCAATGCGATGGCGGCAAACATAGATCTTTTTCTGTTTACTTTATTGAATAAGTCCAATCCTAAACAAATAATAATTCAATTGGATCAATAATTCAGTGTCCAAGTTCTGGATATCATGTCAAGCAATAGGCCCACCGGAAAACGGAAGGCGTCGAAATATCAGAAGGAGGAGGAAGGAGTGGACAGGAAACAGCCTAAATTGACAACTTTCTTTGCAACGGCTGATTCTTCAGAAAGCGATGAGATCGGGGATGTCGTCATGATGCCTGAGGCAGATGTGGAATTGGAGAAACAGAAATTAAATTCAGGTCAGACTGGTTTTATCACAAATATTAATTCTTTTGTTCTGCGTCTGTCCGGTATTAATTTTGGACAAATCTAAATATATTCCAATTATTTCAGGGTCGGCCAGCCTCAGCGCT
>JAQFZJ010000800.1:0-16728 GCA_034695645.1 Folsomia fimetaria
TTGCAGATTCCACAAAACTACCACCAACAACTACAGTAAAGTTGATGAAATTGTTGGTGTACATGATTGAAGGGTCCATTCTACTTTTGCCGATTCTACTCTTTATGCTCTTGACTTATAGCCCTTCTATGCCACCTTTCCTTCTATCAATGTCCCACGATTGTGCCACTCCCATCTTTTCAAATATGATGGTTCAGGCATTTGTTCATTTAATCGAATCTTATATTGCGGCCCAGGCCCTCACATCCGGAAAAGCGTGCGTAGTTTACCATATGTATGTTGGATCAACATGCATGTTGAGCTACTTGTCAGATATGCAGAAGTATGATTGCTGTAAAATTTAAATAGGTGTATTAAACATTAACAATAATTGTCAAACAGAGAAATTCAATCCGTTCGGGCAGATGTGGGCCAGTATGTGCGATTCTATCGAAAGCTGCAATTACTAGAAAAACTGATGAACGATTTTCTCTCCAACCGGATAATGCCAACTGCACTACTTGGTACAACAGGATGTCAAATTGTTGCCTGCTTTGTTTGTTTGAAACTTTATGACGTAATTCCGCTCCCAGGATTCCTCATATTTCCAAAAGTTGCCGTGGTTGCAATTGGAATAAACATTTTAGCGTATAGTTTAGCAGCATTGGTCAATCATAAATCATGTCATGTCCTCTGGTCATTGAACGTGAAGGCGACGAGAGCATGTCAAAGAAGCATAAGGAGCTGTGCTGTTTTAAAAATACAGTTTGGTTCAAACTTTGTTGATCGTGGAACGCCATTGGTTATCCAAAACTTCTGTATAATCCAAACGGCGAATCTGATCTTGATTAAGTCAGAGAATAGGCGGACTTAAAAATAGGATGATGAAATCCAAAGGTTAGTTCCGTATAAATTTGGTTAACAAGGTAGAAGAGTTTAGTATGTCAAAGTAGTAATTAAATATGTAACCGAAATTTCCAATATTTACTGTAGGAATTGACACAATCCGTATAATTATAAAACATTTAAATATGACGTTATGTGAATGAGCAATTATGTGTTTCGATTAGAATTCCAGCGTTAATAATTATTACTGTGGTTAATACTAAATATTAAAGACTTGAAATGGATAGTGAGTGTCATAATGCCGATTATTTTAGCATTTCCGTTCCAACCTACCAGACATCATTTGCATATCGCACTTGTCTTCTTTCCTCCTCCACATAGAAAATGACGCCTTTTTCGGACGATTTTCTACAACTGCTACGGGATAATTCAAATCTATGCAGTTTTTTCCAAGACGTATATTAGGCATTCATTGGTCACGGAGGGCTTCTCGGAATACAGGAAGCTTATCACGGCGTGCCCCTGATTCTCCTTCCACTATTTGCGGATCAGATTACAATTCCATAATCGTGGAGAAGGGATAGGAATTAAACTCGAGATATTACAACTTACAGAGGAGATATTCATGCAAGCAGTTTCAAAAATACTTACGGATAAGGTTATCATCATATACTTTTTATTGGTTTAACAAGATATTTATATTTGTAAAATATAAATACCTTTTTCTATATGCATAGATATAAAGAAAGTCCTAAAATTAAACAACTTGTTCCGAGATCGTATCGTCAATCGACCTGAGGACGAGGCAACGGGTCGACCACGTATTATGTCGGAGGATTTCGTACATCTTAAACATTAACATATTGGCGCCAAGTTGGCATGGTGGGAGCGAAAAATGCTACATGTTTGGTGTTTGCTTGCAACCTTGTATTGGTGTATTTGTTAGCATCTTATACGTGTTGTGTAAATCAATGAAGACATTTGTATGGTTCCACATAAAGCAAAAACCTGAGTAACCACTTCTTCTATCCAAAAGATGCTAATTATGATCCATTTGCAAAAATAAAAACCAGACTGATGGACATATGCATATTATGTTATTACTATCTGCATGTAATCAATAGTAAATAGTAACTCGATTCCAAATATTATAATCATTTCCGTAACATAAAAGAAGATAACCTTGGATGCTTTTTAAAAATAATCTTATTGAACAGCGATATAAAATGGAAGGTAGGAACAAGTGCCTGATATATGTATGAGAATTGTTGTCATGCCAACTTAATTCGTGTAAAAAAATCAAAAGAAATACTTTTGTAATATTGCTAAGCTCCGACAAATCACATTGTATGGTCAGAACTGGTTTTCTCAAATGTAGAGAGGATCAGATAAAACTAACAAGCAAGTACCTATTATGTACTCTCTCTTTCCTTTTTTACCGTGCCCATGGCAAAGTTATAGGCGTACTTATTCCCATACCTTTAAGTATAAAATATTTGCCATCGCTAACAAATCTGATTGTATTCTCATCAATTTTTTAATAATCTCAATGTCAATAAAAACTCATGTCTTAATTTTAAATCACAAATCTTTTGTGTCTCATATATTTAATTAAACGCAAAACAAAGACATAAAATAATTGTTAGATTTGAACTATTTAAGAGTGCTTTAGATTTACAAGGGTGTCAAAATGGGGGACAATAGTTTAATTTTGAAAACGATATTCCTAGTTTTTGTAATAATTCCTGTAAGTTTCCCACCATTAATTATCCTTCTACTGTGGAGGAAATTAATCGCCCTTTCTGCAAGGATATTTAAACGTGGTAAATTTCTCAAAATGGTGACAGGATTCGGAACAGTTTATGGTAAAGGAACAATTTATCATAATATATTTATTTAGTTCAATTTTGAAATAAATTTTAGCAAATTACACCGTTTTTACAAGAAAATCTGCCACAATTGTTTGCATCATGTCCGTAAAGCGGGACCACATATCTTTGAATGAACTACAGAGCGATGTGGAAGTAAAATTGCTAAACGCCAAGAAAACCGAGAACTCTTCCGAACTTTTGTATCCTGAAATGAAGTGCAATCTAGTATTATGGAAAAACTATTATTTTTGGGAAATATGCAAAGGATTTGATATAAGTAATCATGTCAAATACTTAAATGGTAAGAATTGTTAATAATTGTATATAGCTTTCAAAAATTAATCGTTGGTATCTGATAGAAAGTGAATTTCCCCGCCTAAATTTGGACGACCCGCGAAATATGAATACTTTGGATAATTACCTAACGCAGGACAGATTATGGAAAGTGGATAAACCACTCTGGGAATTTCTCGTTATGGAAAATGCTATGATAGATAATGACACAAGAACTGTGTTGATATGGAGATGTCACCACACCTTATGTGATGGATGGTCCATACTAAGAATGGCGGCAAAATTGTTTGATGGAGGTACAAATGGGAAGGTGACTCCCATCGTTAAGAGGACGGGGTGTTTGCAGAATTTAGCATCCTGGTTAAGATGCCCTTATGACTTTATGAATGTCCAACTGAATGTGAAACCGTTCAATCTAAGGATACCAGTGCCGGCGGAAAATTTGAATACGAATTTAAATCCAGACGCTCCGAAAGTTATCTTGGAAACAAGAAAGCTTTCCCAGATTACCCTTGTAAAAAAGATCAAAGATTCATATAACACAGACTTCCTTTCAGTGCTGCTGGCGGGAATTGCTGCAGGAATTCGAAACACTTATATTCGGAGCTGTCAAACAATTGATCAAAACATCCTGGTCTGCTTTCTTCTCCCGATGCCAAGAAAAGGGGACAAACTCAGGAATAATTTGTATGTTCAAATTTCCCGCAGCTTTTATATTTTTACATATATATCAATTGACTCCTTATTTCAGTACTTTGGGTTATATTCTTTTACCCATTGGCGAAGAAGATTCACAAAAAAGGTTGCAAATAATTAGTGACAGGATGCGACAGTGCCAATCATCAAAGGTTCCTACAGTATGGTACAGTATTATTAAATGCGTGGGTTCACTCCCGCTCCCATTAATGGGACGAGTTGTGGCTTATGTTAGAATTCCTGTTTCCGTGATGCTTGCCAATATGATTGGACCACAAGAGGAATGTTATCTAAAGCAGGAAAGAGTGGCAATACATTCTATTGGAGTCAATATAGCTGGGAAAGGGACAAAAGGTAACCATGGGAACAAGATAAGTGCATACATAATATGCAATGCTATATGAGAATAATGAATTTGGATAACCATCAGGATATGCATATGATAATCGATTTTATTCATATAATGGAACCGGATATTTTGGAGTAGCTGGATTTGACGAATATTTTCCGAATGAGGAGGAAATAACGGTTTACTTGGACAGTTGTATTTTAGCATGGAAGAAATTGACCGAGAGTATTGGCTTGGATGAAACATCACTGGGCATGAATTGCTGATATATATTATTATCAATTCATATTCTCCATTAACCAATTAATTATATATACATTTATACATATACATATTCTATACTGCATGTTAATATTAATTGGTTATCCAACAACACAAATCCATTTTCACCTACCGTTCCAAATACATACACATATATGGCGGTTTTCCAGAGTGAAATTCACCCGTCAATTTAGTTCTGTCATTGACAACTTGGAATTAATTTCAAACCTTAACATTAATGTCAGAAACGAATATTCTATTAATAGATTTTGCTATGTCTGCTGCAGAAATGCATGGAATATATAATTTGTAATCTATTTTTTAATACCCTGGATATTTCACGTTATTTTGACATAAATGTGATCACTAACCACGGCAATCTTAATTTATACATTTTATAACCTATATACCACTACAAAATTACAGCAAACTTAGCAATTCACCAAGCAAATATAATTGTCAGGATTATCACTTTATATACATAGATATGTTCGTAACAACCTAATTTTAATTAACATTTCCTATACAAAAACAAGAAGCGGAATACCCGCCGCAATTAAGTATAGCGAAAATACAACAATCAAGTTGGAGAATGAGATGTAGGGAAATTCTGGGACAAATCTTCCTGATTTTATATATTTTCGTTCGTACGAAAACTGATCCCATTCTTCCCAAAATCGCATAAAACCAGAACCCCACAATTTCGATATAGTCCTTACCAACTCATTCGCCATATTTGTATGAAAAATATCGTAGTAGGCTCTATTTTGCAATCTAGTTTTACTGGAATAACATTTAAATTTGTTTTTCATTTTGTCTTGCAACGCGGCCACAACGGCCCTTGCTATTTTAGGAGGATATAAAAAGCCTGCTTTACTCTTGGACTTTGAATAATGATCAATTCCAGAAATCCAACTGGAATTAAGTGGAACCAAGTGCGTGGTTATGTATTTATCCAAGTGATACATTTTAAAATTTTGTATTAAAATAAGATGCCCCAGTCCAGTACTTTCTTTTCCACCTCCTCCGTGTTTAAACCAAACTTTATAATTTGCTTGTTAAAAATCCAAAGTTTTAAATTGCGTATGTTCCTGTGATGAAATTAACTCGGATATTAATTGCATGCTGTACATTGTGGTTAAAAGAATTAATGGTTTTATCACAATAAACATGATAAATTTGTTCTTTTTTGCAAATAGGGCAACTACCCGCTTCGCCACAACAAATGGTGAAACTATAAATATAAAGACAAATAGGAATCCACACCAAACCCCGGGAGACATTGGCTGTATCCATGGTTTTATGGAAATCAAATCAGCAGTTTTGACAAAATTGCAATACACTAAATCATTCCCATAAGTGTCTGCTATATTCATTTGGTTTAGGTCCCAATATGCGTAAGACGAGTACCCGAATAAGGCCAAATATTCACCAACATTAAACATTTCATTGCCATCGTCTGAGAGCCAAGACGTGTTCAAAGTTATGTTAAAGATTCTACTTAATGTTTCTGCTCTTCTCTCAACTGCATTGCAGTCAACTTCTCTTGGCTGACGATACGTGCCAATTCCACAAATTCAGTTCGGTTTTATTTCTGTAACAATAGCCGATGCAAACCACAAGGTCAACCGCTGATCCCAAAATCGACGAAAGTGGAGTCCACTAATACGTCTAAAGTTTGAAAAATCAATAGGAAATAAGTTAGTGTCGATTCCACAATATGCACAGAAATATAGAAACTTTGGTAGTTTAATTGTCCCATTTTGTGTCTTTTTAGTAATGGCAAAGAAAAGTCGAACTTGGAAGTTGCGCTCAACCTTAGAAAACTGCACGGCTTGCATATTATCCAAGAAAGTTATAAAAGTGGAGAAATCATAACCACGAAACATATCACGGACACTTAATTCGTAGTTGGATCGAGTAACCCAATCTCGAAGCTCAATTGCCATGATTATATTAATGCTGCAAACTTCGTGGAACTCGAAATCCTGCAAAAATCTGTCCGATTTGTCAGCCTTTGTTTCGTTACGTAATCCCGATGAAACTAACAAAAGCAAGTGTGATGGGTCATTCTGATATAGCATTGTTTCCATTAAATCTACATTTTCTGATTTGTTGGTGAGAAACATGAACTTGAATACACAATCAGAATGAGCAGAAAATTTTAAAGTTAATTCATGCGAATTGGAGAACGTAATAAAATTATAATAGAATATAAATATTTGCATAAACCTGAAAATCTCCATTGTATCGTATTTGGCGATTTCAACAAGCACATATTCAAACTATATCCTAATATAAACTGGACGCTGTGTAATAGTGTGTCTCTATGTCGCCTGTGTTCAGTTTGATACAATCTTACTTAGGAAATCTGGGATTTGATGGACAGTTGGAATTACTTTGAGACCCGGGTTAATTCCGGTTTCACAAAAGAACAATGAAAAAAGAATGAAATGAAGTATGTTTGTACCATTGCTCACAGTTCGTTTGGACAAATATTATACCATAATGGTAGTAATGGTTTGTGGTTCGACTTAAGTGGTTACTCATTATCTGAGCTATTATATTTATTAGTTTATTGTGAGTAAAGAATATAAATTAATTTTCAAATTTCTTGAACCCGTTATGAATTCCCATTTTTCTGTGTGGTTGGCAGTTTGTTCTCCATATTTTTGTGATACTCCAATTATTTTGAATAATATCCACCATGTATAATGACGGGAAGCCAGGAGAGGAAATGACGATATCAATTCCTATTAGAAGGACTTGATAAGAAGGCAATTTAATTAACCTAATTTATTCATGTGTCCAAACTCGATGAGTTCGTATACCCTTTTTGCACTGTAATGAGTGAGGAATACGAAAAAGAAGAAAGTTAGAAAATATATGTGTACAATTTGAGATATGTTTAGTTATTATTTATAAAGAAATTAAAAACAATTGTGCACCATATCGAAACTTTGTTGGTGGGGGTTGTTTTGAACAGAACTTGATGAGTTTACTTGTGCCTGTTTGGAGTAAAGAAATAAAATAAGCCTTGCACAGTTCTGTATCCAACTTAAGAGAATTCGGGTGGGAATCATATAAAAATCAGTATAAAAGATAAAAATGGATGGAAATTAAATACACTGCATAAAAATGTATTTGGAGGAAGAGAAATTTCTAGGGTTATACCGAATACATAGTTTTAGTTTGATTATTAACATAACTTTTTTCAGCAGCATATATGCAAGACACACTAACAATCATATGAATAACATTTCCTAAAGCAACTTAAACACTCCAACGATTATATTTCTGTCACTTTTTATTAAACTTTATTCAGGAAAGCAACACCTATAACCTATTAATAGGCTGATGATTTAATTACCCTTTAACTTGCCAATTACGTCCCTTCTGACAAATATTGTCAACCGCAAATCATAATACGAATCTGCAATTTAATTACCTGAACAATTTAAGAGTGGGAAACATAACGCGGTTGGTGATGCATCAATTTCTAAATTGACATTAATTGAGTATCTGATCTTAACGACCAGACACGTATTATAATAATTGACACATAATAATTGACACATAATTACAACTTGCTATGAATTTGTATACGCTCAGTTTGCACAGGCTCAGTATATTTCTAAAACAATCTTATGATGCCTTAAATTCTCAATGAGACTGTCTCATTCATATCGCACTGTTTCAGTATATTAATTTAATTACAAAATAGTAAAGAGTGTCGTAGCAATCAACAACTCCACTTAACCTAACTTTGTACTCGTATATAGATGATTTTGTAATAATGGCTTGAGCTTCACACAAGTTAATAAGTAACAATTACAGTTGTGATTATGAGCTGTCGGGCTTCCATAAGCTAAATGTTATTTAATCCAAAGAATATGTATGAATATTGAAGCTGGATGATGCCATTTAGAAGTGGTTTTATAAGTGGATTCATATTAATGCTAAGATTAAGGCCGATGGAGCTAATTATATGGTTAAAAAAGTATAAAAGAAGAAATTTTTCATACTTATGTATGCGAATTTTTCAGTACACATTCAGTGGAGTCAACTTTCCTCGTAATCAAACTTTCTCGACTTTTGGTATCCACGATATGGCCCCAAAGAATATAGAGAAATTTTTACGCGTACAAGATTACCTCCCTTTGACAAAGGCACTTGCCTTTATTGGCTCTTTGACCGTAGGTAACTGCATAAAATTTAATAAAAAACGTCGAGAATTTGAACCAACAACCACGAAGAATGGAAAACTTGGAAAAATTCGTCACTTCGTCCTTAAACTTGCCACTGCTCTCCTTTTTTTGCAAACCTTGCGGCTGATCAGTGTTTTAAAAGCTACCGGACTTTTACGGAATATTCCATCCATGTTATTATATGTCGGATTCTCTGCATCTTATGCGATGGGAATTACTTCATATAAACATGCAGGGGAAATTGCACAATTTATTAATACTTTGGTCCATTATGAAAAACAACAGATGGCACAGGAAGGCAAGAGGAGGTTGGAAGCCGAAAATGTCAAACAGATACATATAAAGAGTAAATTAAAAAACTGTTCAAGTATCAAATATAAGTATTAGAGTAGCGGAAGCCGTGAGCGTGAACGTTTCGATGTTTGACCTTCAGAGGTTTTAAGACGTTAATCTCGCATTACCCCAAACACATTCCGAGGGGTGTGGTTAATATGCAAGCTTGTATGGGGTAGCTTATAAAAGGCAAAAAGCACAAAATCTTATTTCGCCCCAACCACACCCCGAACAAGTCACGGGGTGTGGTTAATATGCAAGTTTGTGTGGTGTAAGCTTATACCAAAGAACTCAAAACCTCACTTACCCCGTGTGACCTTTGACCTCTCCCCTATGGGGATGTGTCCGAGGTTGTCCATCATCTAACTTGACCTTACTTATGATCCCCCCCTATTCACCACCCAAATTTCATTCGAATCTGTTAAGGCGTTCGGGCGTAATCGTGCGGACAGACAGACAGACAGACAAACGGACAAAACGTTCACATAAAGTAGCTTCCGCTACTTAATAATTGACCGCAGCAAACATCCATTAAAGTTAAACCTTTTACAGGAAGCGTTTTGAAGAAGGATAACGAAACTTCAACACCAACCAAACAATCATGGCTTCGTTCATTCCTTGACGATTTCCGATTTGGACGAATGGTGCGACCAGTCCTACTCGCAGGAGTGTTCACCCAGACGGTAATGCCGTCTTTTACAGTGATACTCCTTCTTACTAAACCCTGCGTGGTGAACCTATTTCTTCGATCCTCTCTCCAAGATTGCCCTGCTAAAGGATTAGCCTGGATTCCGCTGATTGAAGCGTCAACCTTGAATAAACTTGTTACCAGTTTGAGTGACAGTTTCCTCCATGCATACACCTTTGCCCAGGCCGTAATTGCGATTGGCATTGTATTCTTTGCAAGCGTGGAAATATTGAGGGATCACATGACAAAGTATGTATGCATGCAAATCATTTAAAGCTTTGCAATTTTTCTACTTTTTTTATTTTTGGTATAGATTAATTCATGCATCAGAATCCATAATGAAGGGAAAGAATATTAGAAGTCAAACCATACAGTGTATAATGCGATACAAGGAAATTCAATTACTAGCTCGACTTTATAACAACATGGCATCCGGGGAAATAATCGTCATCATCATCTTTGACATGTTTGCATTTGGAACTCTGTCAATCTATTCAGTCGTTGTGCTGCACTCATCTCTTTCCACGGAGATTCTGATAACGGTGTGCATCACGGCGTTTGACACTACAATTATGGCTCAGATGATGATGTACCAAACCGCGGGGGATGTGAACCATTTGGCGATCAGGCTGAAAAGATATTGGACACAGAATCACGAAATTCAGAAAAATAAATATCTGAGAAGAATGGTGTCTTCTTGCAATGAAGTTAAATTGATGGTGGGGAATTCGGGGAATTACATGGAAAGGACGACACCCCTCCTTGTGACGCAAATGACGATGGAACAAGCAGTTAGTTTGATTCTTATGAAGGGTTAAACAATAACATTCATGTAGTAAAATATAGCAATTATATGTATAATACTTATTTATTAAACTTGTGTGTGGTCTTAAATTAATATGTAAATAATTATAACTAGTTCACAAATTTCAACATGGTGTGAATTAATGATTACTTTGGTTTTACTCGTACAAAATGTCAAGCAATGCTTGACAATTGCTTCAACATTCTATATATAACAATTCTTAAAGTAATTTTAATTTTCACCACCAACTCAGGCCAATTTACCTGGTGCACAACTTCGACTACAAATATAACTAAAGGAATGCCCAATCAAATTGAATAGAATGAAAACACAGCAATCAAGTTGGAGAAGAAAATAAACGGAAACAACTCTATGGCATACTTTCCCAAGCCGCTAGTATGATTGATCCATAATAAAAACTCATTGCCAAATCAGTTGTTTCAGTTTGGATAGAAGTTTTAAAAGTTATGTTCACCAGTCCACTTAATGCCCGACCTCCTCTGTTCCATGAAACCATACACCGTTTGTTCATGGTGCATACCATCCCCACAAATTGAGTTTTGCATGGCCTCTGGATTACTTCCTACTCCTTCAACTCGAACGGTCATCCTCGTCCCCCAATAGTGTCGATCATATCCCGAACATTCAATTGGTAATTCCCACGATTTATCCAATTCTATCCAAGTTGGCAATTTCATTCTAATTAATCCATGTGCCCATATTCGCATGTGCTAGATTTGCATATCCCTTACTTAGCCGAAAAAGATATTTGTTTGGTTAAGCGGCTGCTTGGCTGTGTTGCCGAGAAGATTCGGCTTTTCATTATTTGAGCAACAAATTTCTTGGAACTGTTTCCCTTTGAATTCTCATTATTCTTTGGCATTATTCTTCACTATTCAATGGCATTTTAGATAATAACTATGAATAAAAACTGAAGAATTTACAGAGTAATTATATCTTTTTCACCTTGGTAAGCTTGGTTGAACAACGTTCACTAACTCACTAACTAATGTTTATGGCTTACTTTCTCATTGCAGGCATTATCATTTTAAGATTGATGCAAACGGATATTTTAAATTGCTTGATAAAACGGGAGGAACTAATTTTCTCAAGTACATGTGAAATAGTCTCAAAGAAGATGATCATGCAATTACATTTATTACGCATTACGCGTATATAAATCGTATCCTGACAACAAAATCATTAAACAATCACATCATTTTTATTTTTATATACTAACAATTATTGCGAAAATATTATCCATTATATAAAATGGCATCAGTGTAAAAATATTTACATGCCTAACTACAAGACGTATTAAATTAATCCTGTCATTTGAAACCATAATTATCTTCGTCTCCAATCACAATCGAGGTCAGAGTGAGCTACAACTTGGTGGGCCTTACGACGAAAACTATTACGAAAGATGGAAGTATGCTGGTCCGATTTATCCTGCATAGATTCTCTCATCGCACCTATTTGAATAATAATAAATCCATGAGTAAAAATGTATTAAATCGACCAAGTTTTTAGCAATATTTATTTTATTTTTATATTACCATTAGTGCAACTTCTCCAGCAAACGTCTTTTTCAACCTTAGGATTATTCTTCCCAAAGAATTTTCGGAAATAAACGTTGTCAACTTTTATGAAAATCAAGTCACACAGACAATTTGACCAGGATTGGAATTCTAAGCTTCTCAGCCTCGTCCGAAAAGTGCCGGCTGGAAAAACGTACGTTTCGCCTTCCTGAAATTTCAAAAATCGTTGCTAAATTAGTCAATATGTATATCTACGTCAATTTGATGTATATATTTAAATATCCAAACCTTATATTTGTTCTTGACCAAATCGTAAAGTTTTCCCCAAACCAAAGCCACAATCTTTGAATCGCCACCTTGTTGGGTTAGAACCATCCGAATGTAGTTGGCGCCGGTCGCCTTTTCTTTGAAAGGTTTTTCCTGCATTTCTTCTACCGTTGCGGTAATGGGGTTCCTGTCAAGATGGACAAATTGATATGTATTTAGTTTGCATTAATTCTTAGGAGATTGACTTAATTATTAGAACCTTAATTAAACCATTTAATTAAAATGGATTTTTAGAATATAATGAATGTTTAATAATTATTAGCAGGAAAATAAAATATTTTGTAAATCTGCCAAAAATTCACGTAATATTTGATACTTACATTAAAACGCCCTCGTCACAAATTCTGTAAAATTGTACGTTTTCCTCAGACATTTCGAGATCACAATGTTTTGAATTATTTGTTATTGAAATAAACTGAAAAATTATATTTTATTTGTGATATTTTCTAAGTGTGATACAAACGGTTGAAACGGAACAACTTAAAAAGCGACTGGAGTTGGTGAAGGGTAAGTGCGTAATGAATGAGAAGTGGGATAAAGCGCAGCGTTCTTTCTAAGATTAGTTTCGCTTGGGTGCGCTCTTTCTCTTTTTCGGAGAATCGACTATTATTGGCATTTTGTACCCGTTTGGATTCTATCCATTGGAATTTTTCCACTGCTTGAACCTTTTCCAGGACGAAGGGATATTTTAATCCTGCATATTCTGCCTGGATTCTGGTCATGATTAAATTTACATTCGACCCATCCAACTCTACTTGTAAACCATTTCGATGTTGCACCACTAAATTTATTCAATTTGTTCAATCATTATAATTTTCATACTATTTGACCCGCTGAGTTATTATACATACAAACTTTTATGATGCAATTATAAAAACTAAAATTGCATGAAATCCACAATGAAGACAAACATATTAAGTATCTATTATATTCATTGAAACCACTTATTCCATACTTACATACATACATAAGCGAAAATGCAACTGCAGACTTTTGAAAATAATTTATTTCTTTTCAACTATTATTTTCAGAAGGTAATTGCAAGAAAATAATTTGAAGGGAATTCATTGAGAAAGAATCTTTGGAAGAGTGTGGAGTCGTTTCATAATTCTATTTGGGAATGTAATAAACAAATATTGGATAAAACGATCACGCCGTGTAACAATACATAGATGCATTTAATGTCAAGAATATCAGTATTTTTAGTTGATGAATCATAGTAGTAGTGCATTGGATTGGTTGACAACAATGCCTGAGTAATAATATTACTCAAAGTTATGGAACATGCATCATACAAATTCAAAAATACACTATCCTTGTCCTCTAGTTAAGAACCGTAATGGAATTTTCCAGCATTCCATGAAAGGGTTATAAAAAGGATGGTTTTGTCGTTCCAGGAAAAAGATATCGCATAACAAACAAAGCCAAGATAAAATCAGGGTCCAGAAAAGAAAAGGATTGCATTGCATCCACTTCATTCCATCTTCACTCTTCTCTGATATCAGTAACTTTCTAATTAGCTCCTCCAACTCTTTAAAAAACTTAAGACTAAATTATAACATTCATTATACACACAATTTCAAACACTTTCAAATAAACAAACTCAATCAGCTTTTTTTAGCAAAGATGACTGCGGAAGGCTTGCAATTTTATAGAATTTTTGAAGAAGGGATATTGCAGTAAGTATCATGATATATTGAATACTTTTTAGATTTTCATGTTCCCTTTAAATACTAAATACATACTTATGTATGAATTGTTCTTTAAAGGAATTCCTTTACCGCGGTGGTGGAAGAAATTGAAGACAAGCCTTTCCTGGACGCTGCAAGTGGAGCTTGTTACGTTCGTATGATATTAAGCCAACAAGATGGCAACTCCAAAATTGTTGCTTTAGTTTGGGGAGAACTTTACGAATTGGTGAAAGACAAGTACAAGGTAGTATTTAAATATGAAATAATTAAAAATAAATAAATAATCCTAAATTATAATGGCATATGGTTGTTGATTATTGCAGGATGGCGAATCATACTTATTTCCAGGTGGCACTTTTCGCACGAAAATGCGAAGCTTAGAATTCCAATCATGGTCAAATTGTCTATGTGACTTGATTCTACTCAAAGTGGATAACGTTTCGTTTGAACAATTCTTTCTAAAACAACCCAGGATTGAGGAAAACCTTTATTGGTTGAGTTGTGCGAATGGTAATTGAATCTTATTGAACATTATGATGAATTAAATTTATTTATGTGTATTCATGTTTGATTTTATGTAAATTCATAGCCATTGATGAATCATCGACACTGGCGAAATCAACCAAGGCCTTGTCCAAGTTGCCCGCTCCAATTAGTCGAAGGGAGAGTATCTTCGCAACGCGATGTTATGATGACCATTGTGACTAAATGTTATAATTTGAGAAGCTTGGAAACTTTTGTTTTGATTGAATTGAATGGAGATAGTGACATTAGATGATCAAATATTATTCTAGCTATTATTTTTGAAAAGTATGATGAATTCATTCATCTTTTTCATGTCCCTAATATAACAATACTTATGTCTTTAGGAATTATATATACATACTTTTATTTTACTTGTAAATTTTTTTGCAAAATAATGTTTTCAATAAACAGCAGGGGAATATAATGTAGGCCTATCATTGCTGGTGTAAAAAATAAATTACAATTACAATGGTTTAATCGCTGTCCTCATCAGATTCCAAATTTCCATGTCATGTATCTTTTTCTTATGAACTTCCAACCTAGCTTCTAAAACAAACGCTTTTGAGCACTCATCATACTTGTCAGGTTTATCTATGTCTCGAAATACAATGTCGTTGGCTCCTTTTTGCCATTAATTCTTTCCTTGCGTCCTCGTCATCTCCACAAATCGTGGTGGCATGAAGGTCTAGATTACACTATCTGTCGAAATCGCTTCCCACACTTTTTTATTGATTTTTATTTTATTTATTCATTTTAATTATTAAGGGGTGAAACCCCTTTATGATTTTGCTCTGTCTGTCCGTCCGTCCGTCTGTCTGTTGGTGCTCTAGCTCTTGAACAGTTTGACGTAGGGACTTGAAATTTGGTCCACACGTTCATTTGGTCAAAGGCTCGGACAAGTTCGAAGATGAGCACCGTAGGTCACACCCCTCGGGGGAAGTGGCGAAAAAAACATGAATTTTTTTTAGATAATTATTTTAGATTAATTTATTTTAGATATAAATATGTGGAGTAACATTTTTAAGTTGATTTTTGACATTAGATCATTGCGTCATATCTTGGCTAAATCATTAACCTTATCTTTGAGAAGATAGTCATTTCACATGCTTATACATAGATGATATTGAAAACAGTGCAGTGATTCGAAGTGGAACAGGACGTAGCAATATTGTGATTCATTATGATATTCCAAGCTCAGCAATATTTATTTAATACCGCAAGGTATTACATGCGATCAGTTAGTTAGTTAGTCCGTCTGTCTGTCCGTCCGTCTGTCTGCGGACACTATAACTTAAGAACGGTTTCGAATTTCGACATGCGGTTTTTTCCATAAGCATTCTAGGGTCTAAGGGAACATCCTCCCAAATTTTGAAAAATTTTGAAACATTTTGAAAAATTTCGAAAAATTTTTAAAAATTTCGAAAAAGTTTTGGGGCAACGTGAGACACACCTGGGGCAACATGAGACACACCTGGGGTAACATGAGACACACCTGGGGTAACATGAGACACACCTGGGGCAATTTAAGAATTTAAGAATTTAAGAATTTAAAAATTTAAGAATTTAAGAATTTAAAAATTTAAAAATTTAAGAATTTAAGCAAAATATTTAGCTTTGTTGCGGTATTAGTTCACCCTGCATTGCTGCAGTTTATTGATTTTAAAGTGCAAAGTGAGTTTGCTACAAATTTACGAGATCATTACATTCGTTATCAGTTTTGTCAGTGGATCTCGGTGAAGTAGATTTATTTTGTAAGCTTTTTGATTATCTTGTTTCAACTAACTACGTTGAAAGGATTAACAAATCAATGTCACAAATTGGTCAGTGGCATAAGTTGGACTTAATTTCAGCGAAGCTTACTCAAATCACTTAATCCTTTAATTCCAAATCCAAACAAACAATACTGAAAAGTTGACATTGATGAATTAGTGATTATGATTCTTGTACAAATTCGTTCCCGTTGCCATGCATTGATCACGACCTTTACCATGACTTTCTCTTAACCATTGTGTTCTTCGCTCTTTTAACTTCATAACCACTTTATTTTAATAGTTTGGAAGTAAATGCGCAACTGTAAAAAATGATTACATCATTTTGCACTGCAATCTGTATGATCTTATTATCAGGTAAAGTAAGTATTTAACAATTGAATATAGTAATGAAATCTACAACCTCCAAGATTGTCATGGTCAGCAGTAACCGGAGATCCGGAAGTGGGATTTGCGAATTTCTTAAATGAGAATATGGACAATTTTACGGATTGGGTTCGGAACAACAACCTAGAACCAACGCCCCCAATACAGCAGGACTTTCC
>JAQFZJ010000801.1:0-16695 GCA_034695645.1 Folsomia fimetaria
TCGAAGGGTGCGCTTTGAGTTGAGATCAAGCATTCCAAAGAGATTTTGAATAACCTTATATTCAAATACAAGCATTATTATTTATGCCAAAGTTCATTTCGTTCGCAATCATCATCAATAGCGGTACTAATACTAACCAGATATGGCAAATTTGGGAGACCACAAGGGTGAAAGTTGTCAACGACATGCTGCATTTCCATTTTGATGATGATTGGTTAAGATCACTACGATTGTCGTATACCTTTATGATTCTATTCTAAAGTGCTAATGAATGAATATTTTGATATTTTCTTCTTTTGATTTGTGCAAAAATATTAAATTCTTCATACTTAATTTTTGTACATATAAAATTTGTTGCTTTAGAAAGCGTTACATAGAAATAAACGTATTTAAAAATGAATACACTTTCATATCATCATCATTACGTTACCTAACGAAATCATATTAGTAATAAGTATGATAATCATGTTCATATAATATGTACGAGTACGAGTATAATATGTACGATATGCATTTATCATTGAATTGTAAAAATCCATAGCTAGGCAGACTTTATTGTGTAATATTCAATTAGTGTTGTTAATCCCATTTTTTGTTATTTTTGGTTAATTGTTGAGAAATTATGTGTATAAAGAAATAAATGCTCGTAGAACGGTTGCACATTTTCATGTTTCTATTATAAATTGGCCACAAATTACAATATTTCTGTCTAGTGTATGTCAAAATTTATGACATCACACAATATATTTTAGATTTAGTTCCCACTTCCTCTATAATTTCAATTTCGAAGCATAATTACAGTAAACGTAAATTTAAAATTCAAAGTATTTGTACAATGAGAATTACATTTTGTAATCTATTCTTATGAAATACTAACCTAATTACATCGTACTAATACACAGAATAAGCGAAATAATTATAAAAATCTCCACAACTAATGATTCTTAAAAATACATTGAATTTTTATTCAGATAACTGAGTGTGCACAAATACGGCTTAATTGATTATCTACCGATAATTGCACCCACTTCAAGAACGCTTCACTAGTTATCAATCACTGCATTTAATTTGCTGGAACTCAAGATGATTTATGTATGATGGGGTTTCACATATTACTCGTAGTCAAAGTTAATTATATGATAAATTATTAGGTCATAATCGTTAATAAGCAACATATTGTCCACCAACCACCCTGCTGCACGGACGCGGAGGGTTATCATGGTATAAAAATAGTTCATCTCGATTTTGTGGCGCAATGACCACTTTTCTTGTTGTTACTCAAAACTCTCCCCTCCTGTCCCAACCATTCCTGAATTGCAATGAATTCCCAATTTCGTCTAAACATCGTAACTTCTCGAATTTTTGGTGGTCCATCCTCCCCCAACAATGCTTGAATTTGACTCAATCTCACTCTTTTATTTTCCAACCCGATGGGACTCCCGAACCTGATAGTTTCAAGCTGTATGTATAATAATAATAATTTCGTTCTATTTTTGGAATGTTTTTTTATTATGAAACAATTATCAGTTTCATCTGTCCTCTTGCTGCACCACATTGAATTTTGATTTACAGAATTGCGTACAAAAAAATATTTTGATCCATACAGAAATCACATAATAATAGCATGCATCATCATCATCCATCCATCCATCACACGAGATCAATCAAAATTATCATCATCGTCATTTATTGATAAAATTCCAGAGCGAGTCCAACTTTCCCAGCATTTGCTCCATCACACTGCGCGCAAAGTGTCAGCGTCGCCGCATCCGTTACTTTCATCTCGCAACCCAATGTGACGGTTTTAGTGTTGTCAATCTAAAGATGGAGAAAATTTCTATTAATTGCCTTAATTAATTGCACATCAATTAATAAAATATGGATACCTTCGCCTTGAAACTCGTGCAGGGATTCGCATTGTACTTCAACCCCAATCCATACCGAGTCTTGGAATCATCTCCCGAAGTGTAGGTCGCATTTACGGCAGCTTCCATATTGGTCTTCATCTTGTAATGAACAATCGCCGCAATTGTTTCCGCATTGTCCATGTTGGAGTGAATTGTCCAACCGTTCCCGCAATATCCAACAGCCACATTGTTCTTTTTGAGGGTTCCATCCCCCGTGTCGTAGGACAACTGATATCCTCCTAAAAAAGTGATTCTAGATTTATTATGTTTCCTTAAAAAAAATTGAATTTCAACCAACCAAAGAAATTGTTGTATCTGGAGACTATAGAGCCATTCAAGAGGAGGTTGGATTCGTCACCCCCTTCAAGTCCAAGGTCTGTTGTGGCGCGGTCGCAAGTGTGGTTCATGTTAATTTTCGCCATTTTTGCAGCAGAATCCAAATTGAATTGGCCATCAATTGATAACTAGAGAAAGAAGCAAGGAAATCAAGGGCACACATCTCCAATGCACACAATTTTTCCGCTTAAATTAATTCACCTTTAATCCTTTCGCAATTTTATCGCAAATGTCCATCTTCCACGAGAGCAGATTGCTGGTATCAATTTTTCCAGAGGCGGTCAATCCCCATTGCGGGTATTTGTACTTGTTCTCGTAATCGCACACTGAATTTTGAAAGTTGTGAATTTTGAGCACTTTAAAAAATTCGTAATTTCATGAAAGTACCTGAAGTTTGATCCTCAAATTTATGAGTACAGTTGATCGCGGTATCCACATCGTAGTATGCTCTGGCTTTCTTGGCACTCAGCTTGAAGATATTGAGGTGGTATCCTTTGTTGAAAAAATCCTTGCAGGATTTCCCCAAATCTTCATAGGTGGGCTGAGACATGGTGATTTAGTCGATTGCTTAAAATAATGAATATCAAAAGTTGAGAATAGCGCATAATGGGATCAATGCTAGTTGAAGTGAAAGTCTTGTCGCATAAAATATCAACTTTACCTGTTTCAAGGGATAAACCTTTTGTTCCAATCAACGGTGGTGGGTTTGTTTGGATTATTTGAATTTAGACAAACTTGGTGGGTAGGTGGGATTAAATTGATGGACAGAAAAACTGGAATTTACAATTTTTGTGGATTTCGCCCGTTTGTTGTCACACTTTTTGAAGGGACGAAGATTAAGTTGTCTTGGGGACTTGACGCAAAATTTATAGTAAATCTAATTACAGTCTAAGCAAGTTTCGTAGCGCAGCAAAAATTTGAAACAAATTACATGAAAAGATGGAACTTTATTGAACAGAAATGAAATTATAATTCGACCAAATTATTGCTTAAACACTTTACCACTTTTTATTACACAATTTTTAATTAAGTAAACACTATAAATTAAACACTATATTGTATTCCTAACATAAACTTAAAAATTACCCTGTACATAATCTTTATTTTTGTGATTATTGTATGCGACCTGATGAAAGATTAGTAAATCCGAAAGCTTGTCAATTTATATTTTAAAATGTCCTCAAATTCCTTGAATCATCAACACCAAACTATAAATTAAGTTACATAAATCTAAAATGCGTTGCTTGTTTGTATTGCCGTTGGAAAAGTTGGTGCAATTTTACCAAATATTTTACTGTAAAATCTAGGTTGTAGCGAATCATCATGATAACTATTTTTGCTTAATAATTTTTAATTCCTGAATGTGCCCAAACGTCGTAACCTCAATTTTTGAAGGTGGAACATGGTCACTTACGACGATGGGTCACTTGATCTGATTGGTAGGAATAAATTATCTTCCTTTGCTAAACATAAATACAATGCAATTAAAGGAATTTTTTAAATGTCAATTTTTGCAAAAAATAATGCGCAAAATTTTGTGATGTTATCTTTACCTTCATCCTTTCTTTTAGTCATTACTAGAACACTTGAGCTGGTATCATTCCCATTTCCATATGGTATGAAATCATACGTTTTACTGTTGATCTGTTATTCTATTTGTAAAGCTTTTTCTTTTCATAACTGTTTCTCAATTCTCGAACCTCTGTTGCGGTATAGGACGGTTTTTCCTGTTCGCTGGGAAGGACGATAAGGTAATGAGCCCCTCATTATAACCGAAACATTTGAAAAATTAATTTTAACTAGAACACTGCTAATTAATTAATTGGTTTTAAAAAATTGTTAAAGTTCCAACTTTGTTTATTACATGTTAATCCATATAAATCAAAATAAACAGTCTGCCATCGCCACTGGATCCAAAATACAGTCTTCATGAATCCACTTGAAAACCAATATAGCTGACCTTATCTGAACTTACATGTATTAGCCAAGATAAGCGTGTTAGTAATAGAATGGTACAGAAGGGAGATGATAATGAAATGATGAGTGTATATAACTTATCATGATCAAAGATCCGTTGACAAATTTTGTCGTATGTACTCATGACCCTCCAACACTACCACGGCGCCCACCACGCGCACCGCGATATTTCCCAAAGACATAATGTTCCCTTAATATTTTAAGTTCAATTGATTAATTGGAATGGAATATCAATCAATATAACAGTCCAGTCATTGATTGCCATCCCCAATGGATACATTTCCAGACCCTGAAGGTTTATGCTTATCGTCCTTGGAGGGATTTTGAACTTGAATCGTATCTGTATTCATTTTCGCTGTGAAGTAACAAATTATGATGTAAATCAATTTCAATTGACTTGTTGTGGATTGAGTTGTTATTCGTTTAATGATGTGTTCATCATCACAAAGAACGTGGTTATGCAGTATATGGGAATAGATGTGATATGATACAGATATGACGATGACCTGCCATTTTTTAACGCATAAGCTTGACTTATCATGTTGTAGGCGCGGACATTACAAAGAACACCAAACTTGACTATTAGATTTTCCAATTAATTATTTATTTAATTGTTTCGTCATTTGATCAAAATTACATCTTAAAATTAGACACCAATCAATCACACACATATACTTCCAGTTTCGGTTAAGTAATATCTATTATTTCAGTATATAATATAGCTTGACATACAGTAATTAATTAATTGCGCTTGTAATGCAATTATCGTAATTAATTGAATGTACTTCTTTATGAATTGCATTCATTCATATTAAGATAAGACCAGCATGGTTGCTAATATAATACATATACATTTTTGTGCATATGGGTATTATATATTTCTTATTATTATGAATATATTGTAATTATTATATTAATTATCTATTAATTTCATTTTGATTGTTATAATTATTACTGAATTTAAATATCGGTCAAATTCAATAAAAACATTGTAAAACATTGTTCAGATCACAGTAGAACTAGATTACATTTGTTCACAAAAAAAATGTTATTTTTATAATTGAATTTCTTTGAATTTTGACTAATTCAGATATATATAACATGGTTCCAGCCATCGATAAGTTAATAATTTAATATATCTTCTCGATAGATATCATCTTATAGAGTTTTTTGTTGTACGGTTTCTGATTTGATTGAATAATTCACATTTTATATTTTTCACGAATCTTAGTCAATTATCTGAATAATTTCGGTTTCTTATTTCTTTTAGGATAAATACTTTCGACTTTCACTCTGCATTATTACAACAGGTAATTCTTTGTAATATCAACATGGTAGGTTATCATCATCATTCATCAAGTAAAGGTAAATTGTTACAATTATGTATGTATGCATATGTCATAATTATCGTTCAAAAAATTTGTTAATTTAGTTAAACATCTCGATTCGATTTCTGGAAGATAACTTGCATTTTGATAACTATTTATATCACATTCACACTTTTTAAATAGAATTTTGTTTGTTTGGCTTAATTATTTAATAGTATTTCCTTAATTAGCACGGATATCATTTTGTTTGTCATGTAAGTAAAGTAAGCAAGTTGAACAGAAAAGAACACAAAGTTATCAACATCACGATCATGATATTTACGGTAAAAAATACAAAATAATACAAATTGACTGATTATTGACTGAATAACTGACTGCGACTGCTAACCGGAAAGAAGTACAATAATAATCTCTGACAAGATTTGACACATATCTATAGTACATAAATGCAGGCAAAGTAATGATGTCAATGAAAAACATTACTAATTATTAAATAAATAAGCAATTAATTGAGACCAATTCGTTGTGACACAAGTTAAAAGAGGTGGTGGTAACTGAAATTGAGGATATCAGTTTTGTTGAACAAATAATAATAATAGAGCAATTAATACACGTTATATTATAAATAAATCAGTATCAATCAATATTAAAATAAGGATTAAAATTAAAGTGAGTCATTTTTTTGTAAATGATTTTCTGAGTCAGACTATTATATAAAATGCGAAGTTATTACAACTGCATATTTGCAAATTATTATGCATGCATTTTTTCGCAAGTAATAATGAGAACATTTTCTAAATGCGAACGAACTTAAGCGTATGAATATATGTAAAAGTCGTATTTTTTAAAAAGATCCAAACTTGTACAAATGAATGGCGCAAGATTAACGTTATCAGTCGAACAAACAAGCCAGAAAAATGACGACCCTTTCGACACACAAATTCCACTTCTTGGACTGTTCGTTGGCGTGAACGTTGCTATTATTAAAATTTCGCCTTGGACTAGACGGATTGCTGTTTGCGGGACTGGAGAGTTGACTCGAGTTATTGGAGGAACGACCACCCACACCAACCCCTCCTCCCCTGTTGCGCCGGCTTTTGCAGCATTTGCGATGATGCCAGCGCTCAATGAGACCCTTTTTTGGTTTTTTAATTGGTGACGATAAATGGTCGTTCACTACCCGGATGGGACACCGCGGACGAGCCAGTGCACGATAGTAGGGTTGCAAGCTGGGTGGAATTCGGAGTGAATTGTTTGGTGGGGAAGAAGAGTTAAGGATGATTTCAGATTTGATCCCATTTTTTAAGATTCTTGTCAAACATTCGACTTCCTCCGGGGTAAAAAGCCCTGATTTTGCGGGGCCCATTTCACACAAGAAAGACTGCAGGTTCATAATCAAGTAGCGGGGGAGGTAGAGCGATTCCCCTAAAACGGTGCGTTTTGATTCGGTTGTGAGTGGAAGCTGCTGTCGTTTGCACTCTTTGTCTGTCCATCTAAAAAAAATAAAGAAATCAATGGATAAGCGACCTTGCTTGACATTTTTAGAACGGTATTATGCAATCTTTAACATTGACTCACTTGAGAATAGCATTGAAGACAAGATTCTCATCAGAAATGTCCAGCGTGTCCCTGAAATAAGTCGCAATTTTTAGACTCGTGCTAAATTGAATTGCCATTCTTTTATGCCTGATACACCCACCTGGAAAGAATTAATCGAAACGTGTCCACATCCAGATCTTCCATCTCATCCAGCTGAAGCACGGCATTTGCCTCCCTGTCCACAAAACTGAGACAATCTTGCAACAATGATGAACAATCCATTTCAATACTGTCCAAATAATCAGCCTCTGTATTGTTCTGTTGAGCTGCGGCAAGAGCGGAGAAGTTTGGGACAGGATTATGATGATTATTATCACACAGATGGATTTCTTCACCCCCTGGAGAACTGGATAAGATCATTTCTTGCAACATTTGCCTCTCTCGGCCCCAGTTCTAAAAATAAATATTTAATCAATTAAAGTATATATCAATCGTTCTAAAAGCAAGTTTCGCAACAATAATCGATACCTCAAGATTCTGAACGTTTCCACAAAGGAGAGGAAGGTTGCTAAGAATTGGGAGGATGTTATTCACATGCAATTTCTGATTGAGAAAGCTGACGCATTTCTGGACAAGTTCGGGACATTGGTATTTGTGAGCTGCATACAGAGTCCGAAGTGCTGTTTCTACTGATTGAAATGTCATTTCTTGTGCGTACAAGTGCCTGCAATTAAGAAGAAACGATGAAGGGTATAATTACGGGACAAATGCATACGTAATGAAGCATTCATCAAATGGAGCAATTATGGAGGAAAGGGAAAGAAAGCAACTTTCTCCCGCAGAGTTGCACAATTCGAGCTTATTATCCATATTAAATATTCCCCCCCAAAAAAAAGAAGAAATGTGTGTATTTTTACCGCAAGAGATTATCAAAAGCCCTCCCGTCGACATCAGGGACTGTAATTTTGTGAGGTTGTTCTTCACTGAATCCCTGCAGAGGGATGAAGTACTGGGAAAACATGGCTCGAAAGACAGGTGTTGAATTTTGAAGGATTATTTTATGTGCCGGGATTCTCCAAGGGTCTTCATGTCCTACGAGGAAGATAACATCACATCCTTGTTCACATCCGTAAATTCCTTGACTAATTATGTCATCCAGTTTAGGAGCGGTTGGTTTAAGGGGTCGTGTAGTAGTAATTGTGGGCCACATTTTGGTGGAAATTTCACTTTTCCTTTGATAGATTGTCTCAGTCTCATTCAATTAATAAGGATAAGGATCCAATTTGACGCAATCATTCCTTATTCAATACGATTACTTAATCACCAGTCTTCAGGTAAAATTCGCCACGGTCAGAACCAGCTGCACACGTGGCTGGTTAGTTGGTCGGTTTATGGTGGGTGTGGATTGTAGATAATACAGATTATTATTGGTTGTACCGTGGATTCACAAACTGCAACTAAAATAACAATCATTTTTATTATTCATAATATCAGGATAACTTGAGATTCAAACAGTTGAGACGACACTGATCATAGTCCCACTTAATTCTTTGTATAGGGTTAGGTTAGGTTTATGATAATAAAGTTGAAAGGTCAAAAAATCATGTCTCTCTCTTCTTCTAAATGGTAAAAAATTAGAATGTCACCTTTTGTATTGTGTATAATATAAGTGAAGTGAACCCTGTTTCTATCCGTGTTACTTAAATGTATTACCACACCACCACATTTTGATCAAGATCATTCATTGCACAATATGCATATAGCACACTATTAGGAAACTTCCTGTTCTGTCCAGCCAACTCAACTTCAATCTTGAGACTGATCTGATAACTTCCAGTCCTCAACATTTTTGACATCATACCACCACCAGGACCACCCGACCCTTAAAAATGACGACAAACCAAACAAAGGTGATTTGAATGTGATCCAATTCATATAATACGCATGACATCATCCCTTGGCTTATTCCTCTCCGTATATCTGTTTAGAAGGATTGATTTTCTTCTTATCCGAAATAAAGATAACGACTTCCCTTACTTACACCACGATCGGATCGGATTGCACAATTATTGTAAATATTTACATTTCTCACACTTTTACTACTACGTTGGTGGTTTGGTTTGGATTTTGGCATATACTAAATATTAATTGCAATTATCATGAATCACCAATCACACCACACCATCGATATTCAAGAAGAATTCGCACACATTACATTATGAAATTTGATCCGTTTGCTACTGACTGATCAGACCGCAGTCGTAAATTTATCTATATCAAAACATAAGAAAAATTTACCGTTGTATATAATATATCCGTGAATACCAATATACGTAATAATAATCCATTAAATTATTGAGTTGGATGCAATAAAATTTCATGATTTTTTTAACTACGGATTAACACAATATTAAAATTACAGTGCTATGCTATGCCACGCCACACCCACTGTTTAATAAAAAATGGGACACACACGACAGTTTTTAGCTGTATCCATCCAATATCGTCACGGGAAAAATAATATGAGACGTGACAAATGTCTTATCGAATCTTGACAATAAATATAAAATTGCATTCATTCTATAATGTGTTAACTGCGATCAGACCAACCACGAATTACTTACAGCATAATAAGAATGAATAGAGCCATTTAAATTAATTAAGTAAGTCTCTGTTTTCTTAAGTATGCATGAAATATACAGATCTTTACAATACATACATACCATTATCAATCAACCAACCAACCACATATAGCCATTAATGTGTGTAATAATAATTTGCATGCAAAAATATGATTCATACTTTATGTATAACATGAGATTTGAGACTTTTCTATTCTTAATTTTCTTACCAGAGAAATGGAGACCAAGAATTGTTAATGTGTTCCAATTCCACCCACGCTTTCACTTTCATTATTCGTCCACTTTTCATTGTATTACGTGCAGAAATCAATGTCAACATACAAAGAACACTTAATTTTCACCAAATCCAACCCACCCTTCCAATTTCATGGAATCGGTGTGTTACAAATAGTTTCGTTGTTTCTTCTCTCAGTGCACAGGAGCAACTAACAATCATGCTCAACAACACACCGCTTATTTATATAACATGGTTATCAAATCAGCTCAATTAATTGTGTGTGCATTGCATGTATCTGTACTTATATGTGTATATTATGTGTATGACATGTGTACAATAAATAGTAATACCAATATTTAATAAAGTACATATAAATACTTAAATATTAGGAATACTAATGCATGTTAAAACCAAACCAAAAATCACGAAGAATAGCCGAAGTTAAGCCATGCAAATCTGATCCCATTGAATTCACTGAAGTAATGTATTATTGGTTCTGTTCTTTTTGTACTTGAAAATCAATGTACTTAACTTAACTTCTTTCAATGAGGTAATTTGGAGAAAAGGTTTTACAAAACATTATTATGCTGAGGTGTACAAAAACAGGTAAAACAGTATCATTCTCAACATGCATGGGTATCGCATTCATATGATAAGGTAAGGTTAACGTTGACAATTACTGTGTCATGTTATGATGTTATGTTATGTTGGTGGGATTTGATGTGATTTCTTAGCTAAGTAAGTAAGTGCATTTACATAAGGTACATTAGGCAGTAGACCCGGTAAAATGAATTGGAAGACGATGATTTAAGTAAGCAATATTATTTTCGAGAATACATAAATTCTACATGTATGTAGTCCATATTTCTACTCCTGTGCGAAATGACACAATCATATTTGTTATGCTTGTACATATGTATCTGCGCCATAAACAATGTTATCTTAATATGTATTGCTTATTAAGTAGCGTGTAAGTAAAGTAGATATCAAGTATACATGTAACTACCTTAACTGCATGTTGTACAAAATTGGATATGCACTGTTCTGGATTTACTACTGGATAAAGAAAACAGTATAAGAAAGAAACTCCATTTATGTACATATGTTTGTGTATTGTAACTATTATATGGGGTTTACAATAATATTTACATATGAATAGGAGTGGTTGTTGTGATGTGATGATAGTGGTGGTGCCTATGATAAGTTCTTTGTCAAAAGAGGCTGAAATTATCAAGAAATCAATGAAATGAGAAATGATGACGCTGTCTGATTTGGAGACACTTTTGTTATGAAAGTCGCCAACTTTATGCCATTATGTACTAACTGATAATTGGCAATTCATTATCAATAATATAAGAAATTCGCATAATTATATTTGCTTGCAAAATCCTAAAAGTTATATTATTAATAAGATTATGTATGTTATCATCTGGGCAGCATTACTATATTTATGAATTATCACAATAAACAGGATTAAATGGCGACATTGTGAGAACAATGACATTCAGAAGAGAGAGAAGAGTCATAAATCCGGTGTTGTTATCACAAATTGAATGTTTATGTTTCTGTGATCAGCGAAAACAGGCAATCAAATGGAAATGGAAATAGAAGAGAGGAAAAGGAAATCTGCAGTTTTAACATCACTTATGACTTATTATTAACATTGCGTTGTATGTACTACTGGGTTATTTTATAAATAAACAATACAAATCAACCTATATCCATGAATTCAATTTAATATGATATTCCATCCCGTATCTTTCTGGACTATACTCTATCGGAATCAGCATGCAAAAACGTGTGCGCAAATTATGAGTCATTTTGAATTAATTAAGGCAAGAAACTTCATTAACAAAGCAAAATATACATATCGCAAAAATGGACGAAAACTTTAGATTTGCAAACAAGAATTTACAAACAAAACATGACTGTCTGTCTTATTTAAAATTTTGAGATATGCTCATAAAATTTAGCACTTCCGAATACAAGAAGAAAACATTATCCCAAAATGAACCAGAACAAATATTAAATATTTCTAATCAGATCTTGCAGCATTCCATTCCATCACACTTCAGAAGAATATTTACTTTTTGGAATGAATAGATATTATGATCAAGTTACCACAAATCTTGGTTATGTTGTGTCATGCGGTCTTTTTACTTAATGCGCTTTTAACGGCAGAAAGAAAGAACATGATACATATGTACTTTTGCTAATGACCAAAAGCGCAATTTTATTTTATTATATAGAATCACAAGACAAGATCGGGTTGGATGGATATGTATAATAATAATGTACATATTGCGACGTTTTGTAAATAATTCTGGAGTGAGTCGGAAACAAATGACATCATGCTAAGTATTGAAGAAAATGTCCATGAAACCTAATTTTAGAAACTAAATATCCAACCGGACTACTTCCGGTTTTGCATTGCGTAAACTTAATTATAAACAAAACCAAGCCAAGCCAAACCACTTGTAAATACTTCAACAGAACAGATTCCACTGTTTTGGGTTTCTACAAAAAAGCGTAATTTTGGCAACTGCTGGAGTTTGCAATTCTTGAGAATGTTACGGTGGAGGAATGCTTGTTTGTTTTAAGCAAGGTTTCTTTTAATTAACTATGTAAGATTGCTTCACTGCAAACTATTTATGTATAACAGAAGTCATTAGTGGATTGGATTCTCTCTGCATAAAAAAATTCACACGTGCTGAAACGTAATGCATGCTTAAGAAGCTAGTTAAAGCTTCTTCCATTTCCGGATACAAGAAACATGTATGTAAAATGGCATTAATCATGCAAAATTCTATTTTTGTGTTATGTGTTTTTCTGGTTGTTTAAAATTCTCAACGCTTCAAAAGGAAACCAAAACCAAACTACGAACTTTTTTTAGCGATATTAATCATTGATTAACCAAATGGTAGAGTCAATGATAATGAAATATGTATGTAAAACGCAGAAAGTGAGTAAATGTCAATCACGTAATATTTAAAACAATAATAATAATTTGTTCTTTTTGCTATGAAATTTGTCATCTTCTCAACGTTTTGGATAATCCTATGACACACTTAGATGGATATTTATTGACTACGTTATTAACATCACACCATATATTATGCACTTTTAGTTTGCCACAAGAAACAACCAAAACCAATAAAACTGATTATTCATGCACATTTATACCATACCACCTTCCGTTACATATTACAGTCACCCATGCCAAATAACCATCACATATCACTCTACAAACCTTACACATATTCTCAAGTTTATCGTAACCCTGTCTCAATTTTGACAATGTGCCAAAACATCGTAAAATGAAACAACCAAAAAACACTCCAGTTCGGATAACCTAACCTCCCAACTTGCCACAAAATGCCAGGAATTTATGTATTTACAAGCATCTGTTAATGCATATTTCGTGCAAAAAGTTGGGTGGAGCAAAATAAGAAGATCACTTTTCTTACCGATAACAGCTCTGGTAATAATGATTCCATCCAATATTTCTCAAAATGCACAAATTTCTGGAGTTTTTTATTACATATTCCACGTTTTCTTGAACTGTAAACTCAAATGTACCAACCAAACCAAACCACAAATGAGTGAGATGAAATGCATGTAGCAATTAAACCGGCAAAATGAGACAATAAAATGCATAACAAAAACTGACAGAATAAGACACTAAATAATCCCTCCTCCTCCTTCTCAGCTCACTTCCCTTTGTTAAGTATATACATATGTATTACTTATGTATATACTTTGTTCTTAAACAACAATCGTGCAAAAAATAGACAGAGCAGAACTCCAGTAGAACAGTCGTGTTTTGCACATTGCGGTTCTGTTTAGTTGCTGTAAATAGCAAAAGAAGAGCAATTTATGCTAAATTCTCATATCTCCTCTCCGTGGAATACAAATTACATAATATGTCATGTGTGTCGTCGTCAGTTATTATTTGTCAGGGAAGCAATGTAATGAAACGGTCATTCATCGCATCATCACTGTCATTCATTGTTGACTGACTTAATATAAAAGAGGCACTGGTTTGGATGTTGGAGGGAGGGTTGAGACAAATTTTGAGATTACATGCTTTTTACAATGCAAATTATTATGCAATATCCCACCTACACCACACCAGAGAAATAGTAAGTAATTGAAGCATAATGTAATATGAAATGAACTGGAGTGGATTGGACATGACTTGGACTGCATGTTTATAGTATGTATGGCTTATATGATATGATGATGATAAGAAAAGCAACAACACAGTATTTACTTGCAAGCTAAATAATGTGTATACTGTATTGTAGTGTACCTCTTATTTTGCAAAGAGTTAGGTAAAACGAAACCGCTTTCTATTACATAATAAACTCAAGTGTGTGTGGAAACCACAGTTTTTTACGGACATAAATAAATACAAGGGTGGATTAAGGGAGGGAGGGAATATGCGTTATACTTAACAAAGGTCAGACCGGAATGAGAAGGGACATATGGAAAAGGTTATGTGCAGAGCAGAACGGTTATAAAAAGTTGTGTACACTTTCTGCAAAATGATAAATGAGCAGGGAATCATACAGGTATGTAGGTATCAAAAGGGAGAGAAGGGTTCTATTTTGTGCAAAAAGTTGCAAAAACAACCATGTAATGCAGCAGCCTGCCATAATAGCCAGGTGTTAATAATAAGCGGGGTTCCCTTATTCCTTCCTGTGTGCTTTCAGGTAACTTAACTTTGTTCATTGTATGCATTGCATTGAATTATATCAAACTGCAAAAAATATTACTTCAATTCAAACTGACTATATATTTTCCAAGTCGCCTAAATTACTATAAACAGCAATCAAACCAAGCTAAACCATAAAAAATTGAGAGCTAAGTTTATTACAACAAAGGACTGCCTAATACCCAATCTGTGAGATTTGTAAATGGTACATGAAATATTATTACAATTTCCCCCAAATTCTTACTTATATGTTTGAGGTTATAGGTTTCAAACATTTTTACGACCTCATGAAAACAAAGATTCTTCGACACGTTCTTAAATTTCGGAGATGGAGCAAAAAAAAATCTCTCATGTCTTGATTGGACACGAACTTAAAGGATTTGAAGGGAATTGACAGCAACAGGAATTTCACATTTTGTCACAAAGAGAAAGACAGGACAGTGGCAATTGTCAATTCTCATTTGCGAAATTTATGGCCATCTTATTTTTGCAATAAATTACAAGCAATGATTTATTATACATTACCTTTAAATCCTGAAATATAGTTTACTTCGTAATATATTTTTGCACGGAACTTAACTTGGTCATTTCACTTATTGATTTATCTGGTATATAAGAATGCAGCTTTTATATAGGTACATACACTGTCCCTGTTCTGATGCCCCTACTTATTTACTTCCGTTCCGTCATCATGCAGTACATGCGTATAGGTAGGTAGATGCACGTAAAAAACAATTAATTGGAATTCGTCATTTGTCAATGAAACGATTAAAAACGTTCAAAAACATAAACAAACGTGGGAATAGGTTACGCTTCTCATATTTTTATGAGGGTGTGCATCCCGCAATATTATTAACCAAATTGGTTTTCGAATGAATGGGACAACATAACAAAACATAACACAAACGATTTTGATGACATAATATGTAATAATATTGAATTTATTTGCTTTGCTTATCGGATGATGCTTATGCTAATTAATACAGATAATCCAAACATAGAATGCAAAACGCACTGCAATGTGCATAATGTAATTGCGTCACAGAATTTGAGAATTCAATTTCACACAGATTTGGACTGGATAAACGTAAAAGATGAGCAATAATCGATAAGTAGTAGAAATATTTATGCATGCACATCCGTTTGTTAACGTATAAAGTAAAGGTTATGCATATTAAGCTACTTTTCGAACAGCGTAATCCTGGAATGTGTACATTTTTTCCAACAATAGCGAAAATTTTAATGAGATTGTATGTAAATCAAATGGTACATATGTATGTATTTTGTGGAATAGATGTTTGCAAGTTTTTAAGCGAATGTAAATTGCACAGACGGACGGATGAGCCAGGTTAATCCAGTGCCATAAAAACTAGTTGTTGAAGGAATTTAGTAAATTTGCACAATTTTACAATCAATATATAGCATCACAGTTCGATCAACCCACCGAATCATCAAACGCAGAATACAAATGACAGAAATGTGTCAACGCGTGGTTGGCAAATAAATAAACAATTAATCAATAAATAATGGTTCAAGTGGTGGTAACATCAATATAAGTAATTTCCGTGAGTCCATTTCCATTTTAATATCTTATCGATGAATTCCATGATGTTGTTGTGTTGTGTAGTATGCAAATTCATGTTCAAGTTTAGGGAAGTCGTCTGATCTCATCATCATTATCATACCTTATTTTACCAAACCAACCTGCATTGCATATGAATTGAATTGTCAATCAAATCACCCGTATAAATTGAATTAATCTCATACATATACATATATTCAATAGATTTAGAATATAATTGCGTGTGTATGAAAAAAAACTTCCAAGCAACTCTGTCAGGCCTTTTCAAACTCGCACTCGCACAACATGAGAATATTTATTTACAAATTCAGTCTGCCCACAAACAACATAAATAAGGCGACGATTAAAATGTAATTGTAGTCCAGAATTTTTAAGAAGCGATGATGGTTTTCGAATACTGGTAAAGTATACGTAATATTTTGTCCTACGTAAAATAACGGATGCTGCTTT
>JAQFZJ010000802.1:0-16680 GCA_034695645.1 Folsomia fimetaria
CCCAAATAGTCATTGATTGACTATTACGAAGTCAGGACATTTTAATTTTGACATATAATAATATGCACGTACATATTATTCGACGCGCAGCATGGAAAGTGCAATCTGACCCTGGGTCGGGCATGTGAAGTTGTACTAGAGGTTTTTCTTGTTATCGTGGTGGTAATACATTGTTACCCGGAGCGTCACAATTTCCTACCGTGTGGTTCAGAAATCATTACCAGGGTTCTAAAATATTACCGGAGTGGTAACAACCCAATACCGCTCCGGTAACAAATTCATGTTACCAAAATGTGACAAATCGTTACCAGAGCGGTTACTCCGCCTGGTAATAGTTTGGTAACTAGTTTATTAAGGGTGATTGAACAGAACAACGTTTAATTCAACGTTTATAGTATCATATTATCTTCTGCTATCCGTATATGATTAAACAGCTCTCTGACGTTCCTCATTACATTTATAAATGTAGTAATTTATTAACTCTTAAAGTGTGAGTAAGCAGGCGAGCGTATGTCACAGCTAGAGTGGGATAAGTAACTTATCATAAGTATAGCAATAGTATGCTATAATGTAGTTATTGTGCCTTGTTTGTGCAATATCCATCCTGTACGAATGCTATTTGTACTGGGTTTCATATAGTACTTAGTTCGTTTAATATTTGTTTCGTGACTCTTGTGAAAGATTCATTCTTGGTCCGGAGAGCTCTCAGTAGAGTTCAATAATTGGGATTGATCTGCACCCCCTTATCGGTGCACAGAATAAGCCACGGGAATCATTTAATTTTTCCTTTCCAATTTGATTCAAAAGAATCATGAATAAGATTCCGGCAATATTTCTACTCTTTACTGTCCTACTCCTTCGCAACACGTCTCCATTTAACGCTCATAAAGGCGACGACTTATCCACCGTAAAACACAATTCCTCATAAATACTATCATATATATTAAGGTAACATGTGTCTTTTATTGTGTAGCAATATTTTCACATTCTTGAATTATTTGACGCATTTGACATGGATGACTTGGCCCACAGGACGATCTCATTTTTTTCTGGACTGAAGGTACTAATACAACAATGTTCCAATGGCAACACCACGCTGGTTAAACCAGGACTGATTTCGTTATCAACTCATAAACTAACAGCAGATATAATGGATGACAACAATATTATGCAAAAGGAAGGTAAGTATGTAATGCACACCTTAATAAACTCAACAAATTGTTAAGTTTGAATCTGCATTTAATATACAGATTTTAAATTGTTCTCAAGTATTTTGAGCAACCCAGAGATGTATTTAAGCAGGAATCCAATTTCATCAATTCTACCACACCTGGAAAATTATAAAACGCTGGTCAGCAACCAAATCTGCAATGTTATGATTGCGGTAACCGCAGAACAATTTAAAACTGCCCTGGAAAACCTCGAGGAAGCGGCAAATGCTGTAAAAAACACGTATCAGAAATCCCCCCGTTTGAAATCTGAAGTTAACCAACTACAATTTAGTATGAACCGGTTTGTCCAACAACTCAAAGGAAAAGAAAGTCCATTCTTAACTAAAAACAGTAATCGAGCTCGAATCGCCTTGGCTAAAAAAGCGGTGGAGATAATTCGGAAATACAAAACAATTTCAGAAAAGTTGGGTAAGCTGATAAAGAATCTAATCTGGAGACAAAGTACTGTTTAACTATTTGTCACTACTTTTAGAAACCGACCTTGAGAAAGCCGAAGAAATATCTACAATTTCCCAACTAATTTTAAACATATCTGTGCATGTCCACCAAATATCATTCTGGATGAGACTCTGTTTTTCTCTGTTAGTAGGTGCTGGACTAATTTATCTCTCCCGTTTTGTAATCATAAAAACTTATTTGGAAAGATTCGTGTACTCGAACAAATTTGTCATGGGGATATTTGTTGGTGTGGTGTGCACGTGGTTGACAATGTTCCTATTATGGAGTTATTTTGGCCACTCATCCGGTATAAAGAATATTTTGGAACAATTGGTATATTCCATGAAGGATCTTCAAGATCTTCAACGCGTACTACTGGCGAGTTGCATGGATTCTTAATAGGATTTTTAAGTCATTTTTATTGATACTAATAAAAACAGGGTAAAAAAAGTGGTTAGAATTCTTCCTCGTTTAAATGAATATTGGACTCATGAGGTAGAACGAGTTTGCATGATAATAACAAAACGTTTTCCAGCTTCAACTCAACTCAAATCCCATCAAGCGCACTTACGTCAGACTTAAAATCATCCACTGCAAGTTATAAGACAAATATATTCCTCTCATTTTGTTATACTAGTGTTAATCCTTCATGAATAGGCTGAGTGCTTACTACAACTTAGTATTACCCACAGTATATACATATGTACTTATCTACTGTGCCAGTTGAGTAAAACATATATCTTTTTCACATCAGTTTGAGCATGTTAATCCCGAACAAATAACAAGCCAAGCCATACACGTAGCACATTAGTCACTGAATTGAGTCAATTCTGTCTGGCAAACGTTCATAATTCACCACTCCTCATTCGCAGACATTATTTGCAATTTTCAACTTCATATAATATCAACCACCAGAAATATATATGAGGAATTCAGAATGAGATCGTATCCTGTATTTCTCCTTCTACAACTTTTCATACTTCAGTTATCTTGCAGTGCACAGGATAAATTGAAAAATGGAATTGTACTACCAAAAATTAAACCAGCTTTCTACCAAATTTAATATATAAATTTCTTTTGTTCAAACCCAGAATGGCCATGGTTTCGGCGAAGCGGATGGGATGGACATGATTTACAAAACACAATCATTCACCAACTCGATGGATGTATTAATCCATCAGTTTGAGCATGGCAAAACTGATATTGCACTTGCCGGTTTGCTCTCCTTATTTCGACATGATTTCTTTAAGACCACCAGTACGAGACCAGGTGGGTTCGTATGTTGTTTCCTATGTGGAATATAATTTAATTGGTGAGTATCTATCTCTAGGCTTCGAATCCTTAGCTGCGATTACGGAAGATCCTTCCGGCTATATTAAACAGTTTGGAACTGGAGCAATTGTTACTTTGTTGATGAAATTCAATACATACTTTTCTCAAGTAATTTCGCATGCCTGCCTCACTTACACGGCGTATCACCTTGTAAATGGGGGAAACATCCTTTGGAACATTTGGCAGATTCATAGTGATATTGAAGGTCATAAAACCGAGATGGTTCAAATGGAGACGAAAATTAAATCCTTTATTGAAGATGTGAAAATGTATGTGTTGAAGGTTGACAAATTTCAATCCATGTACAGCGACATAAACAAACCCGTCTCTTTCGAATACAACCAAGCCAGTGACGAACGCGACTCCACAAGGAAAATGCTAGCGGACGAGGGAGAAAAACTAAGAGAACGATATTCCGTCCTGTCAGCCGAAATAGGTAAACAAATTACAAAATAAGCTGGAATAGTTTTTGCTTTTTGGATTCACATCCATTCTGCCACAGGAAACCTAACGAGCAGGATATCTGGAACAAAACAGAGTAATAGTGATCAGAGTGGGAGTACAGTAGCGGCATCTAGCCTTGCTGGACTAGCCGCAATAGGAGTAGCGGGATACGCCGGATATATTCCTTTCCTGACGAATCCGATCGGCCAGGTTTTCTTGGGGGCTTCTATCGTCGTAAATGTTGTTGCATATTGCTGGTCATCAAGCGCGTCAGAGAATGCTGAGAAAACGTTAGACAGCATGCTGCTTGACTTAAAGAGAATGAAGGGGGAATTAGATATTGCTGCTAAATTCTTGCGAGAGGCCAATGCCAGAATTGATTTGGGGTTTAGGCACGAGTATAGATATGAGCTTTAAATTTTAAAAAAAGCTTGCACACGATGGTCCAATTAAATAAATTATTAATTAATTAATTGCTTACTTATCGATTTTCTGTTAATCATAAAATTTCCACAAAATCTTGAAAACTCTGTGATACCAAATTTCTGAATTCGATACTGAATTGAATACAATCTTTATCTAGATAATTATTATCAAGGCTGTAGATTTAAAAGAATCCCTAGATACATAATACATTTCATACCCACATGGTTCATTTCCACATGGTTGGAAAATTTTGTACAACAAAAGTTGGAGGAGAATTGCTTTTATTTTTAAGGCCCAAAAGCTTGGATGTGAGATTAGCTGTCCATCCACAAATAAGGCGCAGGTGAAAAAGCATTTAGTTTTACTCTCTCGAATGCTTTGTCAGCAATCCTGGTTACCATCATCGTTCTCACATATAAATTTCAACAAGGGAGGACATTTATCTTATTCATGGAACATTTTGAGTTGGGTACTTAAAATTGAACGATAACAAATTTCAGCTTGAACCGTCCGGTTTGAAAAAAAAACAGTGCGAGTCACATCTACCATCGACGGGGACGGGTATATGCTTCAAAGACAAATACTGTAACCGCAAATCCATAGAATACAGCCGCCAGTATGAATGCTGAAGAAACGTCACCCATCCCTAAGTCATCTATGTATGTTTCATCGTCATTGCAATACAGTGTCCCGTTTGCCGTATACTTTAAATATCTTTTCAGCAGGCCTGTTTCCTGAATTCTTACCAAACTAGAAAACCAAAACCACGTTAAAAATATCTTTAACCCGAACATGAATTAAAGCGTCGTGCGCACTCCCTGTTTAGAAATTAGAAGACTGCCACCGTTGCGAGGTACGCAATGGTAACTTCCGGCTTTAATGGTACCATAAATATGTTTCTAATCGATCCAGCCTTTGGTTGTTCAAAGTAAGCGTAGAGTCTAACATAGTGGGGTTTTACATCGAATATATGTAAATATATGTTATGTATGCTTAGCGCTTACCTATCTGCCAACAAGGGGAGCAGTGGTGACCATTCATTCACTCTTGCCGGTGTGACGTAGTAGTACCCGATGGCAACATCGGCTTCACCAGATGACAACCTTGCACCAACTCCGCCTTGAAAGTATTCTTTGCTGAAGTTAATGTCAGAAGCGTCCAGTTTTTTCAGGACGACACTAAAGGAAATAAGATGAGTTAAGGGTACACCTTTGAGGGATGGGATCTTACGTAAAATTGGACATGAGCTGCATATCCCGAATTGTCCTCTCGACAAGTTTGTCTCCTTGAAGTATCCCTTCTTCCACGGTGCCAGTCACGTGCTCAATCACCTAAATTACAGTTTGCAATTTATTTACGGTTAGCAAAAGTGTGTTTAAGAAAAAAAAGAGTTTACGAACATTTGTTGCAAGCGAAAGCATCCCTCCATGCCAATCTGTAATAGTGGGAAATTGCACATCACGCTCCAAGGTCGCATTCCGAGCCTCAGTTAACAAAAGGTGCAGAGTCAGAAATATGGTTACGTTTGAATATAGCATTTATTTTATATCGCTTTGCTAGTTGCTGAAATAAAATTGTAGTAAAATACCAACATTTTACGTTTTCTTGGCAACGAATTGTCATTATTCAACTATACTTGTACGAGTACATATGGAGTGCTGGATTGACATGTCTTGTAAAATTCAACAACACTTGGAAAACATTAGTTAACAAACAACGATTTTCAACTCGGGTATGTCATGTCAAAATTCAAGAGCTGTTTACAACGGGGATTGGAAGTTTTACGACTGCAAAAATGTCGGAAAAGAAATACAAATGTAATTATAATAATGATGATGGTCAATGTGTCAGTAATATAGTGTCGACAAGTTACCACTAATAAGGTTGATATATTTCTTTATTATCCTGAGTCAGGGCTTATGGGATCGCTGTGTCTGTCTGTCTGTTAGCACGGTACGATAACTTTCAAATTTATGCTTATCCGAAAACAACTTAATAAAGTGCACTGAAGTAATGAATTGCAGTCATTGTGTGGCATTAATTACATTGTTTCTAGAAACCCATCCAAGTTGTAAAATTGTCCATTTACGCCACTAATAAAATATTTATTCCAGTTTCATCAAGTGTCTGTAATGCATATTTGGACCAATCATAATCCACAACATTTTCCAAAATTTCTCCTTCCTATAAATTTTCTCGGCTTCAATATAGTCTACAAACATAGTAAAAAAAATGAAACCTGGCAGCCAATTTAAATTGTCATATTTTACACAACTTCTTCTATTTTTGATTTCTATTTTTGAGTTAATATCCAAATAATGTACTGTTATCCACAAAAGCTTACCAATGCTGTAAAATTAAACGCTCTGTTAGAGTTTGAGCTCTTTCTTTGTGAAATCCATGTTACATCTTTCCACAGAAACCCTTCTGAAGAAATTCCTCGCACGAGAGGCATGCCTTTAAAGATTTCTAGTCGAGATTACACAGGATTACATATGACAGTGACAATATAACAATGAATATTGTTATATTGTAACGAGTGAGAGGCATGTGATGCTCATGACAACAAAGAGTTTGCATATTGAACTGTCATTCGGTGTTACGTTTACGGAAAATCACATTTTGTTTGATAAATCTCTTTATTGATATATACCTTACAGGTCTGATCAATTACAATTTTTCCTCCCGTACATCTTTGTTTGATAAAAAAGGACACCTTTTTTACCCACTTGCTCCGGAAAATTTGCGGTTTCTTTACTAATCCTGGATTATCCTGGATCCTGCTCATCTTTATTAATTCTAAGTCGTATGCAATAATACGTTGTCTATTATAATGTCAGATATGATTTCGGTTAGAATGATATGGGTAGTACCGTGAATAAAAAAGTTTATTGAGATAGGAGAGTTGAAAGAGATTGAATAAAAGTTGTCTTCACAACTAACCAAAGCGGTCATCAAGTTTTTCATACGAATACAACTAAAATCCGTAATAATATATACCATGAAAGTGGTGCAGGTCATAAAAGTTCAACTGTTTCGATTTAAGTTAACATTCCAACACGAATCCAACTTTATAAAAGTTCGGGTGTAAAGAATTTGATCTGATTTGCGTATGCATAGGCAATGCCCAAATGCACGAAGAGCTAAAAATAAAAGTGTGTGATCTCTCCACTCGGGAGGAATCAAGGACAGATTGGTTAAACTTTAATGTGCATTAAATTCATAGCGCTGACACGGAACAGATCTTAACTTTTAGCAAATACTTATAAAGCTGAATTTCCATTAAAGTAATGGTAATAGAGACTGATCTATGCTCATATACGACTCACGATAAATTAAAGCCAGATTTAACCCCATTATATTATGCATGCGTATGATTCCACAATCCCGTATGTAATGGGCTTTCCTGAAGTTGGATCAGTTGTTCGCAGAAAGATTGATCTTCATCACTGCGACAGTTAATTTGTGTAAAATTGCATTGCCAAAGAATTGCAGACACAGACGACTTCCATTGAACCAAGCCCGGCCTAAATAGGTAATGCATATTTTATGATTTTCAAATACCAAAGAAATAAGAACTTATCATATATATTTTTTCAAGCTCGCTATTGTACTCAAGTCTGTCACAATGACTATTTTGGAGTTTAACATTGAAGCGAATGCTGACAGTCCACCACGTTTAACCCCATCCCAAGGTCGTCCGCTACTCGACGAATTCATCAACACTTATCATTTCCACACAATGGAGTTGACCTATGAGCCAGCATCATTTGACCCTCTCTTCCATCAACCAATTCAACATTCATTTGTTTCTCGTACGTCAACAGGAATCGGAGAAAAGCCATATTATCTCGCCGCAACTATTCTCCCCAAACATGTGGGATGTGGTGAACCCACAACTGCTCACCCTGACCTGGCAGAACTTATACGGTCAAGAGGTCGTGGACCTGGGCAAGACGAGTGTGGTCACATAATTGCGAGAAAACTTGGCGGTAAAATGCTCGAATTTAACTTGTTTCCCCAAGACAAGAAAATAAACCGTGGATGGTTCGGATTGAACAAGTGGTGGAGAAAAGGCGTAGAGAAAGTTATGGAAAAATGGCTTTCACTTCCGGAAAATATCAACCCTGTTGTGGAATTTGAAATTATTCTGTATTATGATGATGAAGCTTTCCCGGACCGACCGAACCGGGCAAAATTGTTAATAGCTTTGAAATCCGACGACGAAGATGATGGCGATGAGCAAGATAATGATGGAGAGAAATTGTTACACCCGACATTACGGGGAGAGTTGCTAAACGAGTTGGAAATTGCGGAAGTTGATCTGAGAGAGTCGGTTTATGAGAGGATTAATTGGGCAAATTTTGCAGAGCATTTTGGCAACCGTTACTCCTTGTATGCGCTCTTTTTGAGGGAGGTGATGGAAGCTATTATTATTGAGGTGCAAACTCCTCCCCAAGTTCCTGTTCCACTTCCGGTTCGCCCATCTCCTGCCACGGTCAGGTCATCCTGTCCTCCAGCTCGTGGGTCAAACACGCCATTTTCTGTGTTGGACTTGGTCCCTATTGTTGGGGACGTGAGGAGTATTATTCAAGGTGTGGAGGACGCCGAGGATGGCAATGTGTTGGGCGCCACGGCAAATATTGCGATTGGTGTGGGTGGGCTTATTCTCTGTGTTTGCACGCTCGGAGCTCTCAGTTCGTTGGCGGGTGGGGCGTTGAAGGAAGGCGGCAAACAAGTGGGAAAAGCTGTGACAAAGGAGATTGTAAAGGAAACTGGAAAAGAGTTGGCGAAAGAAGGGGGAAAGCAGGTGGGGAAGGCGGTGACGAGGCAGATTGTTAAGGAAGTTGTGAAAGAGACGGCAGTAATTGTGTGTCGAGTTGGCGCTGCGGCTAAATTTGCTGGTTTTGTGTTGCAAAGAGTCGTATCATGAAGTTATAGTATTTTGAAGAATTTGATTGATAATATAAAATTTTAAACAATTTAATAAGAATGTTCGTTCTTAAATTACATTGAAACATATTAATTAGTTATTAAATACAAATTAATTACCTGGCACAAAATAAATGATAAAATCCACCATTTCTCTAAAACAAATCCATCATAAAGAATTCTCAATTAGTAGCTTGAATTTTGGTGGGTAAAAGTTAATTTGGACGGGCAGTGTTCAACCTTCCAAGATTTCTTACTTTAATTTATTCGGGGAGGTAATTCAGTAGGGTATGGTTTAATTTCGTCGCGATCGTGACACAGATGTAATGTTTGTCGCATAAAAACCTAATTTATGAAGTCAAACATTGTGGTGTCGTATACACCCGTATAAGTTTTTATCAGTTTTTACCAATTTATCGATATTTACCAGTTTATACCACTGTGACGGTAAACATCGACCAAAGTGGTATATCTGTAAACCCTGTTTGAGCTTGACCTTCTTTTTACTCCCCCTGACGACCCGCCAAATTTCCTACCAATCTGTTAAGCCGTTTGGGTGTAATCGTGCGGACAGACAGACAGACGGACAGACAGGCGGACAAAACGTTCACATAAAGTACCTTCCTTAATTAATCATGAGCATGGGCAATGTATCTATGTATGCATTTGGTGGGCTGATTCTACTATTGCTAGTAGGATCAGCTGCTCAAGCACACTTTAGCTTACTGCAGTCTCCCTGTAACACATATTAACGTGGCTACAGATTCTCAGGTTGCGTAGCTATTAATCTGTCCCACAAGATCAGTTTTACCATGGTAGAAAAAGAGCATGAGCAACAGTACTGATCCTTTTGTTAACATTTTAAAACCTCAACTCCCAGTCAGCCCTAAAGCTTTGTGTCCCAGGACGTCATCATGGATAAATTCACAGACATCAGTATCCATTTTCTCAGGTTTAACTGTAGCAGAATCTCCCTCGGTTCCAATAACCATTAAGGAGTTGAAAAACGTTTGTTTATGACGATTATAGACTTCAAAGGAATTTTGTAATTACGACTAACTGTGTTGAGTTGTGAGCAGATACCTGTGGTCCGGGAATAGGGAGAAATACATCAATCGTCTTGCATTGGCTCGCGTAAATAAATTACCACTTATCATCTCAAAGCTATGCATATTGAAGCCAGTTTTGCTTAAAATTCTAAAATTCCGGGCATATTTTAACACTTTTACACTAGCCTTTTCAGAAAGCTGTATCAAATATAAGTTCGTAGGGTTTCTTATTTAAATTCATGCTAGTAGTTCAGGGCGATTGTGCAAAATAAGATTGAATTCGTCCGTCACTGAGCAGTTCTATCTCTCCCCACGCTTGTACGCTAGCTTGGTCATCCTTCTTAGCTGCTCGCTGATTTCAATATAAAGATGGCTGATATTTTTTGGGGCCACTTCTTACCAGTACTCGTTATCTCTATTTTAACATATAACTTTGTGGTTAATTACGTATATGTGAGATCTGAGAAATACATGACGACTGAAAGCAATACTTCAGGGCAATTTTATTCTTAATCTAGTATTTGTAATATTTGGAAATATAATATTCAATTTCGAATTTTGCAATGATATTAATAATGTACTTCTGCATTCTGATGCATGCCCAGGATGTTAATAGCCATATCTGTCCGCCGCAATTCTAACAAATAGTAACAGCAGAATTAAACAAAGATTATTTTGGCGTTAGGATAATTTCAATCTTCGGTTTGGCCTCCATGACCATGCCGTAGAGAAGACTGATGTCCTCTCTCTTTTGATTAGTGGAAACCCTGAATCGCCTTAAAATGTGGGCCAAACATGCCTTCATTTGTATCAACGCGTATTTCATTCCTGTAATAAACTGTTGAAAAATCATGCAATCGATTTATCAAAATTCACATAACTTACCGAGGCAATTCCTTGGCCCGGCAGAGAATGGAATGTATGCAAATGGATGTCTAGCTGCGCATTCCAGCGGATGAAACCTTTCAGGATTAAAAACCTCCGGGTCAGGATAATGCAAAGGATCTCGAAGGACTTCTCTGATTAGGATCATAACCTGGGCCCCTGCTGGAATGGTTGCCCCGTTTTCTGGAAAACCATGAGTGTTGAATCAACGAAATTTAGTTATAAAATTCCTTTGTTGTGGATTATGATGACATTCACCAAATGTAATATCCTCCTGTGCATTCCGCACAATGATGGGGACTGGAGGATAGATCCTTAAGGCTTCCTTGATACACATTTCCAGATATTTCATCTCCGATAAATCATTCAATGTAACGTCCCGGTTTATGTTCGTAGCGAAAATTGAATCCAACTCGAACTGAACTTTTTCCAAAGCAAAAGGATTCAAGGCGAGGAGGAACAATGTGTAGTTCATTGCACTAGCTGTTGTCTCAAACCCCTACAATATTAAGGAATGAATTACACAATATGCATGTAAATAAATACGCACCGCCCCGAATATGGTAACAATGTGTCCAACAACATCCTTCTGTGATTTCGAATCCAACAATGCATCAATAAATGGTTTTTGGGTGGAGTCATTTTCATCCATTTCTGTTTTCAATTCCTCTTCCAAAGCTTTTTTGCGGTTTTCAATCGCCTAAAATAATAATATTTGAATTTTTTTACACAAATTGATCCATTCTATTTTATAATCCAGACCTCTGACATTGTTTCGTAGGTCAATTCCAAGCAAATTTTGTCCTGTTTCCCATTCCCGAAATAATTCCAAATTGTTGGGAAAATAGTTAACCAAGGTCGAGCAAGTCTCAATCGAAATGAATCCAGGGCCATGTGAGTGGCCGCCAAAAATTTATCATCATCATTAACCTGGAAATTTGAATCTTGGGCGAATGCAGACTCGGATATGAAATCCATGGTGGCACGGGCTAATCGTGGATGTAGATTTGAGGGTTGATTGACAACTGATTCCAAGATTCGCACAAGGGTTCTCGAATGTTTGTTGAAATATGTGAGAAATCCTGTTAGTTTTTGGTATTTGAAGGAAGGTCCAAGTAATTTCCTGTCATCTTTCCAGAGCTGGCCATTCGATGTGACCAGACCTTTGCCAAATAACCATTCGAATTGACTGTAGGCTAATCCTTTGTCAATGTGCTTTATAGATGAGAGGATTTTCTAGGCAAGAGAAGAATAAGTGTAATACAGGTTGGGTAATTTTTTTTGTTCGATAACAATTTGCATATGCTTCATTTTGCACAAGTTTCGAATATGGATGGCCAATGTTACTTGTATTCTTGTGCTGCTAATGTACTTCCCTTATTTGGTCCAAATTTGAGTATTGTTTACCAATTTGGGGTAAACCATCTGACACCAATATTGCAAGAGTAGATAAATTCATACTGAGACTAGCTAATCTGGTTATTTTAAAGAATCAAAAAATGAGTATGATTGATAAGTTTGAAAAATAAATTGGCTTAAAATAGATGAGAAATGTCAAGTATCAAGCTTGAATTTGTTTTTATAAAGATTGAATGAATTATGTAGTTTCGATTTGCAAAGTAGAATATTTTCTGGTACGAACGTTTGCATTTAAAAAGTTGTGTTATATATTTTTTAGATAAATTACCTGTGCCCCATCTGCGTCAGCCAGTATGACGACAGGTCTCGGTCCAAACCATATAACGACGCGACGCCCAAACTTTTTAATTAATCTCTGAAGGCGGAGAGCAGCGTCTGAAATACGCATTTTGTTTTTGAATCTTCGCCGAAAATACATACATACTTTAAACATGTTAAAACTTACCATCAATGGGACCGAACATGTACGGAAGTGATCCCACAATTGGAAATTTTCCAGGACATGGAAACTTACTCAGCAACCTCCCCTTTCGGGATAAAGTCATTAGGGCATAGGACGTTGCACATAATGTGACCAGAATCGACAGAAGAATGGATAAACCTAAATATAAAGTGCAAATTAACAACAAAAATTGTTATCCTTTACGTAAAGTATATATTTTACCCAAGTTCTCCATATGGTTACTTTAATGATAAATTATAACTAACTTAAACACTTGTTAGTTGTTCCAGAGTTTTGCTGCAGCTGAAATGAAATAAATCACGGGATGAATGCAAAGGAGCATATCTATATGGTGGCTTGGGCGTTTACATAACATATTAATTGGAAATGGGAAAATAATGTTATCTTGACACTCATCCTATCTATTTATCACTCTCGTTCAAAGTATACAAATTACATGCATAGATATTCGTATCTGTAATACACACCCAGTAGCATACTGTTGAATCACAGACTTGCTTTCATTAATTCAATTAAAGACAGATTTATTTAATATTTTATCATTGAATATCTATTTGAGCTCAACGGTTGAAGATTACAGTGAACAAACTTACTACATTTAATGTAATGCCATCACCATAAACATCTTTACATGGAGTTTGTCGAGGTTTAACATATCTCTTAATATTGAGTAATCTGCGACAGTTGTAAATTTTTGACAGTATGGTCATTGAAGAAGTTTGTACTACTGCATTGTAATGGGTGGAGCTTGTGAAGTGGCGTTCCAGGGTGTTGGCAGTTTTAAACCATTTATTACCTTAAGGGTGTTTGCAGCTAATTAGATTTTGGAACGTATGTTATGAAATCAAAATACATTGACTTAAAATAGAGTGGGTAATAAAGAAGAACAATATAAAGAATGACAATATCAACTTAAATTTGTCACAAGTGACAATCTTTTATTTACATCATATTTACAACCATCTCAAAATATCAACACTTAACAAAATACAGATATGTGTGGGCTTAGTCTGCCTCGATGCCCCAAAACTGTCATGGAATGACACTATTTTGACACAAAAGTAACATTCAGTCGTTCGATGTTGTTTATCCCGAAGACTGCGAAGTGCATATTTGCAAAGTCAGAATTGGAAAGGATTGGAGGAATTAATTATTGCTATGGGTTATATTTGTCCACTTGAGACCTCAACTTCGTCCCTTTTCTCGTCATTGGGTACCGTTACCTCGAGTAACCTCAGTTCTGACCTCCATAATGCACATGAGTTCCTTTCCAATATAATGTATGCACTTATCAGATTTATGACAACTTAAATGATAACATTAACCCAACAATAGTTCAGATGTAAAAATGTATTTAATTGGCACGATTTAATAATTATATTCAAACAAAGTTTATAAATTATGAGGTCTGCTTTGCTGTTCTGTTAGTGGTCCCTGTGCCGGATTGGAACTGAAGAGAAGGGCTGCATGGTGTGCACTATTAGCAAGCAAAAAATTCAATTAAAATATAACTAACTTGATAGCAGCTTGATGATCACCGTGTGTTTTAATTATAGACCCGATCTCATATAAAATTAGTTCATGCAAATTAGATTAGTCCCAAAAGTATCTTCCAACCAAAACTTTAACAAACTGAATTCAAATTTCGGATTTGCGGTACGGACTGTTCCGCTGTAGTAATAGTAAAAGTATTTAGGTAAATATCGAACCCGAATCCGGGCAACATATTAGTCCTGTCTCCGTCCACTCCACACCGTAAGAAAGTATGGAATGGGTTAGTAATTACTAATTAGTAAGTTTCTAGTAATTCAGCAAGTTCCCAACCCTGCTCCAAACACAGCCCTGCTCCAAATACACCTCGGCAGTATTCATATGTAGTTAGCAAATAAACATTATCCTCATTTAATTAGAACGAACCCGTATAATTCTGTAACATTTTCTGCATAACTAACAAGGGAACCTCAAGTACTGCCACTCTCCGATTTTTTTCATACTTCCAACATCGACGCCAAATCTTATCTATATAAAAGTTACCCATAGAACTATCGGTGCAAATTCGACTTTCGGCGCATTAAAAATCAGCAATCGGCGAAAAACGTGAATTTTTGCCATATTTCATCATGTTTGATCCTCCATAACTTTTTCAGTTTTGTATAAAATTTCAAATTTTTTTCACAAAAATACTTTTTAAGAGTTCCTTTTTCGATACCAATTGAGGAGGTCCAATGAAAAAGGGGGTTAGCAATCGTAAAAGGGGGCTAGCAAAATTTTAAAATTGTATCCACGGGCGATAATAATTATTAGATGTTTGTTAAATAATTGATCGAATTTTTAAAAATGACACTGCGGATAACCCAAATTTTTTCATGTGCAAAAAATTGATTTTCTCTTGCATTTTTGCATCCCGATCCAAAACCATAATGAATAATAATATTGTGCTGAATCCTAATGCCCACAATAGCGTCTGCTTGTCACAGAACAAAATGAATAATATAAATTACAGTAAAAAAAGGTCATCCCACCCGGACGCCTGGAAGGATGAGGTTGCAAAAAGAAGGAGAAACAGTGGTCAAGATTATCGTAGCAGGAATGGAACTCAAAACTCCGCCAAGACCGTTCCAATAGTGGTAATTGATTATTTGGACGTTTGTAGCATCCTACTTGAAGATGTATGGAATTTGGTTTTTAGGCCAAACTCTGTGGGAATCACTGCCCTTTTGAAGGCTGTACAACTTTGACCTTACCAATGAAGACGGCACTTTTTACTGCATATTATGGAATGGCTTCATATGATGTTCAACATACATACCTCCTAACAATGATTGACTGGATTCCAAGAAACGGGAGGAATATGTTTCGGTGAGATACATAAATCAAACACAGTTCAGATCGCTTTTACAACTTTCACATAATTATGTAGATACCATGTCAAACCAGAAGGAACTCGATTTGAAGTCTGCCGTCTCACATTTATGGATACATTCCAAATCAGGAAGAAGTCTGTGGAGATTCTTCAGAACCGTTTGAGCTCTGGGACGATTGTTGTAGTAGATCAGCGCGGAAAGCATGGTCATCAGCGTCGAAATCCTCAAGATCTCACAAACGCCATGAGTGCCCACATCCGTAGATTCCCACAATATGAATGCCATTACAGTAGAAGGCAACACGAAGTCTATCTGAGTCCAGATTTGTCAGTTGCAAAGATGTTCCGACTCTTTATCGAGGAATTCCCTGGGATTCAAAATGTAAATCCGGCTCTGGCTCATATCCTTCTCCAAGATTTGCCCCAAATGGATAATATTTACCGAAAAGCTTTCCAAGATTCAAAACTCAGGATTGGTCAGCCTTCTATGGACACATGTGAGACGTGCGACAAACTGGAAATTCGACTCAAAAGTGCCCAATCGATTCAGGAACGCCAAGTAGCCACTGATGAGAAGGACGATCACCTTCTACTTGCTGATGCTGGATATTCTGCCCTGAATGCAGACATTCGGAAAAGCAAAGTCGATCCGTCGTATGTAGTCAAGATTGGAGATCTTCAAAAGGTCTTATTCACACCAACGTTGACCCATTCGGAAATGTTTTATCGACGGCAGCTTTCAAATTACAACTTTTGCTTATATGATGGTAAGGATGAAAACGCTAAAATGTGTTTCTGGAACGAAATAGAAGGACATCGTGGGGTGGATGAAATTGGATCTTGCATATTAGAATGCCTCACCCAACAATTCCTTCCACTTCAAGGGCAGCAAAAGAGGACCCTTGTATTTTGGAGCGATAGATGTGCAGGTCAAGTGAACAATTACCACATTCTCACATTATTCAAATGTTTGATCCAGCGACGCTACTTCACCAGAGCTGAGCACAAAGTTTTAGTGACGGGTCACACGTTCCTCCCCTGTGACAGAATGTTCGCATTGATTGAGAAGAAAAAGGACACCGCATCCTGCATGGTACCCGACGAATGGATTACAGTGATTCGAGAAACAAGAATTCAGCGTCCTTTCGAAGTTGTTAGAATGAACCAAAATAACATCATGAACATAATGGCACTGGA